>JAYMSP010002432.1:0-24308 GCA_036897095.1 Plantago elongata
TCTGGAGTGCAATATTTTGCTAGGCCACTGACCACTTGCCTACATTTTGCATCTCCAGTATCAATCTCTTCAACCAATAAACTGCATTGCACAATGAAAATCAGAAAACGTTAGTAAGACACTGGCCTCAGTCAATACTAATGCAAGCTTTCACACAAAAGATGTTACAGAGACAGGAAAAATGAATTCAAACTGTTACTTAACACAATTTTTTTTTATCTCCGTGGACATGAGGGGACATCAAGAGCAGAAAGAGCTGAAGCTTATCACAATTTCGAGAACATTTTTAAAGTCCGGGGCTATGAATGAAGTGCAGACTTGAGATGTACAGTAGTTTAGTGCTTCACCTGTCAGCTGATGGATGCTTCCATGCTTTGCGGATAAGACCAATCTGTATTTTCAGTAAACTGACACTTGGTTCTTCATCCTTCTTGTCCGCCTCTTTCTCGGATGATTTTTTCTTATCTGTCGCACCTTGACTTGATCCTTCGGCCTTCTTTTTCTTCTTGTCAACCTGGAACATAGGTATAATATGCCAACATCTCAAGCATACTGAAAATTCTAAGGCAAAATGTTTCGAGTTAAAACACTAAGATAATCAGAAAGAGTATATACAAAGACTTACAGCATCAGCACTCTTGGGTTTAGAAACTATCTCTGAAGTGCTGGACTCTTTTGCATCCTGTGAGGGTTTCTTTGCATTGTTCTTTAATTTAGAATCTGCTTCCGAACTACTTGCCTCTTTTGTCACTATGTCCTTCCTTACAGATTTAGGTGCCTGGAAGTTTTCAGAAAATAACAACAATATTACGGCGGGAATAGATACACGAGCTTACTAGTTACATCCACCAAGTTTTCCAAGGGCTTTTACGAGCCAGATCACCACAGGAAGTCATGAAACAGAAATGATACAGAATAACTCACCGGAAAAACAAGTTGGGGCTTCTGTACAAGAATCTTTTCAAGACGATCAAACTCAACCTTGTTCTGCACTAGAGTTACACACCATTCGTGAGGCACAAATTTCACTTACCAAAATAACATTGAAAAAGGGAAGAAAATACAAATGTTCTTTACCTGGATGTAATCAGCCCATCTGAATACATGTGGAAACTTAGCTCTATCCGAATCCGAAAGACCAATCTGAAGAACATTAGTTAAATGGAAACAAGGCTGAGTCAATGCCACACCCAATTCTCCAAGCTACTATGCAAATACGCAGCTTCAAATCAACAGCATGCAAGTGCAGTTGGAGTGTTTGGTTACAAATTGAAATTGAGTTTTCTCAATTCCAATTGAGTTGGAAAAAAAAATCAATTCCAATTTGTAGTCAAACACCCGGGATATATTTCAATCACAATTCACAACATATGGTACTCTAGAAGTCTAGAACAGTCTAACAACATTGAGCCAAAGTATCCCAACGCATAAATTAACAAGATCACATTGACATACCAAAGACGAATGGACCGCCCCAAATACAATCGAATCGGCCGGGGCCGGAGTGTAACCTTTGCCAGACACAACAGTCTTAGTAGACAACTCCTCATTCAACACAGTGAGGCCCTCAATCGGAGACTTCTTATCCAAAAGACTCTCAGTGAAGTCTATCCATTTCACCAGCTGCCACAAACATTTTTATAAATTTCATTGTCAAATCTCTAATTCAACACAAAGTATGTGTGATTACGGTAGCTAGATTACTAATCAAAACGACTATGTTGTTAACCAGAGTGTCTTATTAATATCATTCATGATTTTATCGACAAAATAGTTCATCTCTAAATAAGTTATCTAAATTCAAACACTACTAAACGAACCATTGAAGCATTGAACTAAATTAAAAATTGAAGTACCTCCTCATCATCGTGCGATTTCGAAACTGTTCTGCAAAGGCTTTTCAAATCACTACTTTCCAAATCTCTGGCATATGGTTCCTGCATAAAAATGAGTGGCAATTCACTGACCAATTTCGATGAAACCAAATGGATTCTTCCAAAAACCGATAACATACCGGATCCAATGAAAGGTGCTTGCAGAGAGCTGCAAAAATGTTATGCTTCACGTTTACAGGAATCATCGTTGTTCGATTTTTCTCAGATTTTTTTCGAGCTATTGGAATTATTTCACCATAGGTGAGTAGGGTTCTTCACCGGTTTTTTCAGTCTGATGGGCTTAATGTTTGGGCCAAATTTAGCCCAAATGAAATGTATACGGATCAATATCGGTTCCTTCGTAGTTCGTATGGATCGAACGACAAGTTTAGATCCGTAGTTTAGTTTAGAATTCTAGTCGGGTAGGGTTTAACTCGTTCTACCTCCAACTATGAGAGGCACATGCGCCATATGGGGTATGCTTTAGTGGCGTGCTCTATTCTCTCTATCCTTACAAAGCGAGAAATACAAGGATGACTTTGATTTGTTATATTGACGAAATTAGATAAATTCGAAATATTTAAGCATTTTGTACAAAAAAAAAAAATTGAAATATTTGTGAAAAGCTTTGGAAACTTGTCGGTTTTCTAATTTTTGAAGAGTTTAAAATTTTAATAAGTAATCAGTACGTATTGATGGAGTGTTTGACTATCATTAATAGGAAGTATAATTGTATCTTTCTAAGTGTTGCAAGAGGTGGATCATGTGTTCCTATACTACTCCATAAGACTATATGTGAAGTGAAGAGATGTGTTAAATTGTTTCTACATCTTTTAATAAACTGAATAAGTAGAATTAAAACGACATAAGTGATTTGTAGTCTCTTTGAAGTTTGATCAAACAGCAAGCACCCATTGAAACAGCTAGCTATGTTGTTGAGGTATTTGACAACTGAACTGCAAAACGAGCAGTCATGGTCTCTGCTATCTCCGGACATTATACAAAAGATATTTTCCTCCCCTGCCATTCCGGACTGATTCCTGGACACATAACTACAAGTCAAGCCTCCACGAGTGTCTATCAAGTGGATCGAATCTCCGGGTATAGATATGTTTTACATTTTAATTTAAGTATACAGGTTTCTAAGGAAATATAAGAAGATTGTAACTGATGATCACTGTCAGTCATATAGAACTCCATTTGGTGATTGCATCCTGTATAGTGGGTTTCCTCTAAACAACTAGCTAGAGTTTTGACTTGCATAAGCATCAGAACACTGAAGTTGCACATACATTGCCCTGATAATTACTTTCATTTTTTTCTTCCAAAAGTGTATGTATGTTACATCAAATTCCTCTCTCGCTAGGCATTTCCACGTTCATAGCACATGAACACTTTATTTGCACAAACCCAACTTACAGTAAACAACGGAATAGGTCGCAAAGTAAACCAATTTCTCATAAGTTCTTCCTATCTATTACTCAAACAGACAAGCAAGTTCAACAGTATAACCATGTACAGTCCACCAAAACTCTACAGACATGCCATTTAGACACTAACTCAAATGTATCAACATTCAACAACGTTATAATATATGTGAATGTTAGATTATATAAGCATTAAAATAATTTTTTGTTAGAGCAGTTAGATACAAAATATTCAATCATGTTCGGAGGATGAATTGCAATGGAAGATAGGAAAAAATAGCATGCAGTGGAGCACATACAGGTGGTATCAGGGTCAAGAGAGGTGATGATAAGCATGCCATCAGTACGTAATCGCACTGGAAGATGCATCCGAACACAAATGAGATTAAGGAAGATATTAACAATTTTTCAACATCCATTCTAATATTTTGAGATCCAACGTTGCAGTTTGACCATATAATTAATGGAGGTTATGGCCTTATGATTGGATGAGTGTAGATTGAAAGCTGGAAGGTAAACTCAGAATTTATCATATCTAACATATAACAACCTCAGTACCAACATAATAGAGAGCCGCGTCATATGAGACTACGCGTAGTGGTCGAGTTCATCGGTTCTACCTTGAACTATTAACGACAAATGAAGTGTGAATGTGGAATACGAATTAGGTATCACCTGAGTTATACTGGTAAAAAAAACTCAAAATCCACCCGACTAAAATCAATCCGAAACTCACCATATGAATTTTTGCAACCTAGTTTTATTAAATGCGCACACCATATGGTTCTGAATCTCAAGTAAACGGGATGAGAAGTAAGGAGATGACTTGATTATTAACATAGATGAAATGAGATGAACTTGGAATTAGGGATTCTTTAAATATTTTGTACTTTTAAAATTTCTCATGTCATTTTTAAAAGATAAAATATGAGAAGTACGATTCAATAAATTTTGAAATGTTTGTGAAAAGGTTTGGAAACTTATAGAGTTTCTAACCTATTGAAGAGTTCAAAATTTTAATAAGATTCAGTTAGATGATGACAAGCTTGGCAGTGAATAATTCACCTAAACAGTGAAACATATTCATATTGAGAAACTAAATTTCCAGTATATAGTATGGACACTTATTTGCATCTGGACATGCTTTTTATTTTCCTTTATTGGTAATACAAAGTATATGAAATATATACTTTTTTGGACATGTAGAAAGTGCACCTAACCACAATCCCACAATTTCTCACATTAATTTGGTCCTCACAGACTCACAACCATATGTATAAAAAATCTACTTTTGATCCCCACCGTCACATCTAATCATTATAAAACTAGTTAAATGAATCTGAAACTAATTTCAATCATCATGAAACTAGCTTGTTTGATCATGAAACTAATTTTTATCATTATGAAACTAGTTTTAATCATCATGGAACTAGCTCAATGAACCTAAAACTATTATTAATCACCATGAAACTTGCTAAAACATTTTAAACTAGTTTTAATCATCATGAAATTAGTCGTGGTCGGTCTATTTTTGTGAAGAGCGAAAAGATATTAAATTTAGTATAATAATTATAGTTTATTATTTAATAATTATTGAATTATGAATTATAGAAAATAAAAGGATGAAATTGAATTTGAGATGAGAGTAAATGAAGTGGGGTTAAATGATGATGAATTGATGAGGCATGTTATTTCTAGCCTTTGACACCTACCCACAAGGTAGAAAAGAGAAAACTGTTGAATTATATATCTAACATTGAAAAATGTATATGGACTTTAATGTTAAAAAAAGGTATAGTTCAGTGTAAATAAACATCCAAATTATATTATGTGAGATCAATTAAGCCATTCGTATGATAATAATTGTTACGCTACTCAATGTCACTTGGAAAGTCCAATTTGAAATTGCCTTCTACAGGCTTTATTCATAAAGTAACCACACTCGACACACAACATTCAACAGAGACACAATTCCACTTGAAGTGATGAAAACTTGGAATAATTAACGAGTCCAAATGATCCGTAAATGCGTCATGGACTTTGTCACTAACAAGATTTATCAAGAAAAACTATTTACAAGCCCTATATAAATAGATGACACATTTCCCTTTATAATGCAAGTGAAAAATAATGGGTACAATAGTCCTATATCCATCTCCGGGCATGGGATGGGACACCTCATTTCTATGGTGGAACTAGGGAAATTCATCCTTGATCACCACCCTTCATTCACGATCACCATCCTCAATGTTCCACCTAGTTCAATACTGGCTCAACTGCAGCCTACATTCGCCACATTTCGACCACCGTGCCCTCCATCACCTTCCGGAACTTACCCGTCGTTCCACTCGACTTCCACTCCTACCCTTCCATGGAATCCATTAACTTTGAAACTCTTCGCCAAAGTAATGACTAGGTTCGTCATGCACTCGAGATGATCCATGACATTTCCGCCTTCATCATCAACATGTTTTGCGCACCCATTATTCCTATTTCAGTTGAACTCAAAACCCCCACTTTCTATTTCCTCACTTCGGGTGCATGTGTTCTCGCGCTCGCGTTGCACTTGGTTACAATTGATAGAGACACGACTGAGAGTTTCAAAGATATGGATGACGTGATTTTTAATGTACCTGGAATAAAACGACTTTGAGATTTAACCCTATGTATTGTTTGGTTAGCATTGATTCAAGTTTAAAACAATTTCATTTACTATTTATAATTTTAACCGCTTCAGTGTACTTATGTCAATTTTTAAGCGCCTCTGTGCACTACAGTACACAAGAAGTAATTTATAAGTGGTAAATGTTAATCTCCAATGTTGATGTCAATGTGGCTGTAGTTTAGTGGTAAGAATTCCACGTTGTGGCCGTGGAGACCTGGGCTCGAATCCCAGCAGCCACAAGATATGAAGCTCTTTTTTCCGAAAGAAAAGAAATCCTTAATCGCTCATGAATTAGTTTCTGTAATTTTATTTGTTAAATGATTTTTCATAATTAATCCTAACTCACATATGAAAAATAATCAAGAAAATTACAATACAAACATATAACACTCACACTTTTAAATTCATGGTGAAAGTTTTATAAATCATTTTCTATTACTAGCAACATACATTTGAAAAACGAAACAGAGTAAGGAATAAATCAAATTTATTCATATCAAGTAGTATTAGTGATCATTCCTACCTGACCTGCCAAAAGAACACTGCACAACCACACAAATACTCCTATCCATAAGATAGGATAAAATTCCAAAGCTAATAATTCGAACTAGTGGTAACCAAATTGACATGTTGACCTATCAAATTGAAATGGAAAATCACAAAATGATTAAATGTAATGTTGGTAATTTGGTATCCAAATGATGTCTATCTATATATTATGAACATATTTTGATAAATGAAAAAAGAGAATCATAACAACCCAAAGAAAATCAAAGACATGGGAACAATAGTCCTATATCCATCTCCAGGCATGGGACACCTCATTTCCATGGTGGAGCTAGGCAAATTCATCCTCAACCACCACCCTTCCTTCACCATTACAATTCTCACCGTTCCATTACCCGTCAACACCGGCTCCACCGCGAGTTATATCCGCCACGTTTCTGCCACGGACCCCTCCATCACCTTCCACCACTTGCCCACCATTCCACTCGACCTCAACTCCTATCCTTCGATGGAATCCATCATCTTTGAAACTCTTCGTCGCAGCAATGACGAAGTTCGTCAAGCTCTCGAGACTATCCCGGACTTGTGCATCTTAATCATCGACTTCTTTTGCACCTCGGTTCTTCCCGTTTCGAAAGAACTCAACGTCCCGACTTACTATTTCATCACTTCTGGTGCTTCTGTAGTCGCTGTTGCTTTATTTCTCGTGACACTCGATAAGAACACGACGAAAAGTTACAAGGATATGGGGAATGCGCTTCTGGATGTCCCTGGTTTACCACCAATCCCGGCATCTGACATGTGGATGCCGATACTTGATAGAGAGTCGACAGATTATAAAGAGTTTCTTAATTGGTCATGCAACATGCCAAATTCGGATGGGATTTTGGTGAACACGTTCGAATCCCTTGAACCGAGCTCTTTGAGGTCCATTCGAGAAGGAAAATGCAACCCTGATACGAAAACTCCACAAGTTTTCTGCGTTGGCCCGTTATTGAATGGTGGTTCTAATGTCTTGGAGCACGATTGTCTAAAATGGTTAGATGCGCAACCAGAGAAGAGTGTTATTTTCTTATGTTTTGGCAGCTTGGGGCTACTCACGGCCAATCAATTGCATGAATTGGCAGTTGGATTGGAGAGAAGTGGTCATCGTTTCTTGTGGGTTGTACGATCACCCCCATCTGGCGATAAGGCCAGTAGGTTTTTACCACCACCGGAGCCGGATTTGAATTCGCTCCTTCCAGAAGGGTTTTTGGAACGTACGAGAGGCACTGGGTATGTATTGAAGTCTTGGGCACCACAAGTAGCCGTTTTGAATCACACCTCAGTAGGCGGGTTCGTCACTCATTGTGGATGGAACTCAGTGCTGGAGGCAGTCTGTGCGGGTGTACCAATGGTGGCATGGCCATTGTACGCCGAACAACATTTCAATAGGGTGGTGTTGGTGGAACAGATGAAGATAGCTTTAAGTATTACAGAGACGGATGAAGGTCTTGTTACCGCCGAAGAGGTGGTGTGCAGGATGGACGAATTAATGGACCCAAGCTCGACGAAGGGAAAGGAAGTGCGTGAGCGGGTTAAGGAAATGAGTTTAGCTGCTAAGGAAGCCATGAGCAATGGAGGTTCTTCGGTTGCCGCATTGACTCAATTAGCTCAACTATGGAAGCATGGCAAATAGTATGTTAAAATTCATGTGTACGTTGGAATTTATGATTCAAAGTGTGCTACATGGCATCATCAGTACTTTATTTAAATTCATCTTGGCGTACTTTTAAAGTGATGAGTCGGTTAATTATAAGTCACCGAATCTATAAATTCCATATACATATCAGATCTATGTAAGCATCAATAGAAATAATTGTTGTTCAGTTTCATCTTATTCAAAAGCTCAAATTTGTAAAAAGTGTGGAACTAATTCACTTATATTAATTCGTATAACCTCACTCGTGGACTCATTTCAACCTCATTGAATAGATCCAATAAGTGGATAATTAATATGGGTGCTCATAGTATTTGATAGAATTCCATCTCATCTAAAAGCTTGAATTTGTAAAGAGTTGTGGAACTAATCCACTTATATTAATTCGTCTAACACTCTCCTCACTCTTGAGCTCATTTCACCTCATTGGAGAGACCCAATGAGTGGATAATTAATATGGGTGCAGACGTGATCGTGAGATTCGACCTTGAACCTTCTAGGTTCTTCAATATGACTAAATTCCATCTCAACTACAAGCTCAAACTTGTTAAGGGTTGTGGAATTTAGTCATATATATTAATACTCCAATAGCTAGTCTCCTGCTCTCGTGGCCGATTTCAACCTCTTTGGGAAAGTCATTTGAGTGGAAATTTAATATAGGGCGGAGATTGTCTCCGTGGAGATTCGAACCTATGTGGCGTGTGCCTGAGGCTCTGATACCATGATAGAATTACATCTCATCTAAAAGCTCGAACTTGTAAAGAGGTGTGGAACTAATCCACTTATATTAATTCGTGTAACAGTATTAGTACGCATGAAGTGCATTATTTCGAGATTAAGAAGTACGATCGATCACAAATCACAATTTCACAATAGCACGTAACTAATGTTTACAGGGCTACTAGCCTAATTACGCAGTAGGGGTGTACATAAAAAATAACCGTCCACTCCACCCACCAAATCACCCGTCAACTACCCGCCAACAACGGTTAGAATTTTTATCAAAAATTATCTACGGATTACAATTTTGTAACCCGCCATTAAGCGGGTTGGTAGTAACCGCAACCCGCCACCCACCCGTTGTATATGTTACTGGTATGTATATTATATTTTATTGTATTAGATTAATATTAATAGATTGTATTAAAGCTTGAGATTGTGTTATGTTTCTCTTATTGTTGTGGGTTACTTTATTGAGGACTTAGAGGTTATAAAATCTAATGTGTTTTTCTTAAACGCGTCATATATGCTATTATTTTGATGCGTTAATAAAGCACCAAACCGACCGCTTCAAGTAGTCAACCGACCTGCGACGGTTGAAAGAAAATTCCACCTGTCACGATTAATGGTTTGGAGTTTTCTTCATAGGCGATTCGGTTAATTCTTTTTTTGATAAAAATCGTCCGTACTCGTCCGCATACACCCCTAAGATGAAGCAAGAAAAAGAAAAATAGGGGGGAACAAATTAAACATAGGTTTTGTTTCTAAATTCTTAATACTACCAGGATTATAATCAAATACACTTTTTTTTACATATTAAAAGTACTTTTATTCACGTGATTAATTCAAAAATCAAATCTCATATTATTTATGATCCAGATTCGGAGAAGTTTATTGAAGATTATGTTCTCATCAACTGAATAAAACTGAACTGAATAAAACTGAACTAAAGTAAAGTATAGAACTTAACTGAACTAGTTTTAAGAAGAAGAGAAGATAGTCTAATATACCGACAATATATATGTGGTAGTCATAGTCCAAGAAATTACCTCATATCATTGGATATCATTAGCGCGAGGTGGAGTAGAAACATACGTTTTTCTTTTATATTCTAGGGATAAGTGTATGATATGGACGAGTGACAAGTTGAGTGTGCCCCAAATTTCCAGGTTGGGTCGAAACTTGAAGGTGGACACTGATATATCGATGTACTAGCAGACGATACTTCCACACAATCCAACAACCTAACCCATATTTTTCTACACCACCTCACATGTCTATGCACTTTCCGATGCAAATTCGACACATCCAGTAAACGTTATCCCTTAGAGATTTTCATGATATATTGATTTCCCATATAGTTTTCAGTACAAGAACGTTGACACATAGCAATATAGCATCCTTAATTCCGTATAACCCAAGAGAATCATCAGAAAGAAGCAACGTACCCTATAGAAGAAGACTAACAAAAGGCATGGGAAGAATAGTCCTATATCCATCACCAGGCATGGGGCATCTCATTTCCATGGTGGAACTTGGCAAATTCATCCTCAAACACCATCCTTCATTCACCATCACGATCCTCATCGTCCCGACTTCCTTCAACACCGGCTCTACGGCCGCCTACATCCAACAAATCTCCGCCACCGAGCCCTCCATCACCTTCCACCACTTGCCCGTCGTTCCACTCGACCTCCAATCCTACCCCACCATGGAATCCATAATTCTGGAAACTCTTCGTCGTAGCAATGACGACGTTCGCCATGCACTAGAGATGATTCATGACATCTCGGCTTTAGTCATCGACTTTTTTTGTACCCCGATTCTTCCAATTTCGCAAGAACTCAAGATCCCGACATACTATTTCCTCACCTCGGGTGCTTGCGCTCTTGCAACCACTTTATACTTTGCTACACTCGATAGAGTTACGAGTAAAAGCTACAAGGATATGGGAGACACGCTTTTGGACGTCCCTGGATTGCCCCCAATACCGGCTTCGGACATGTGGAGGCCGGTTATGGATAGAGCGTCGTCGGATTACAAGGACTTTCTCAGTCTATCGCATGATTTGTCCAAGTCGGATGGTATTTTGGTGAACACGTTTGAATCACTCGAACCAAATGTTCTAAAATTCATACGTGAAGGAAAATGCAACCCGGATAGCAAAATCCCACCAGTTTTCTGCATCGGCCCATTATTGAGTGGTGTTGTTGCCAACTCTGAGCATGATTGTCTAAAATGGCTAGACACACAACCAACAAAGAGCGTAATTTTCTTATGTTTTGGAAGTCTGGGGCTACTCTCGGCCAGTCAGTTGCGTGAAATTGCAATCGGATTGGAGAGGAGTGGTCATCGGTTCTTGTGGGTTGTAAGATCACCCCCATCTAACGATAAGGCCAATAGGTTTTTACCACCACCGGAGCCGGATTTGAATTCGCTCCTTCCAGAAGGGTTTTTGGAACGAACAAAAGGCACTGGATATATAGTGAAGTCTTGGGCACCACAAATGGAAATTTTGCGACATAAGTCCGTGGGTGGGTTTGTCACTCATTGTGGGTGGAACTCCGTGTTGGAAGCAGTTTGCGCGGGGGTGCCAATGTTGGCATGGCCTTTGTATGCCGAGCAACATTTTAATAGGGTCGTGTTGGTGGAGCAAATGAAGTTAGCTTTGACGATTAGAGAAGCGGATGGATTGGTGATCGCGAAAGAGGTGGAGGATAGAGTGAACGAGTTAATGGACTCTAGCTCGGGTAAAGGGAGGGAGGTGAGCGATCGTGTTAGGGAAATGAGCGTGGCGGCTAAGATAGCAATGGGTGAAGGGGGATCTTCTATTGTTGCATTGGCTCAGGTAGCTCAATTATGGAAACATGGTAAATTTTGTGACATTTAGTATCCTTAGGCTAGTTTGTATTCTTATAAAATGATTGGTGTTTTTTATATTTAAACATCAAATGAATGACTTCAACTCACAACAACACATCATTGTCATAAAATGATTGGTATTGAAAAATTCGATCCTTACTTTAATTATGGCTGTCCATTTTCCAGATTATGGTCATTGATTCATGCGATTTGTGGTAGCTTCAAACATCTGACTGGTTTCCTCCCAAACACAACAAAGAATTAATGGATAAGACATAATTAGATGGTATGATTAAGATAATCCCTCGCATTAACATTGAAGTGGCTGTAGTTTAGTGGTAAGAATTCCACGTTGTGGCCGTGGAGACCTGGGCTCGAATCCCAGCAGCCACACTTTGACATTTTTTGATTTTTATGTACATAGTGTTACGTTTAAACACTAACATACTCCCTCCGATCCAACAAACTTCATACATTTGCTATTTCTAGCCGTCCCACCAAACTTCGTACATTACTACATAAAGCATGGCTAAGAATAGTACCGTCGCATTGTACTATTGTTAGTATTACGATCTAAACCATTAAATCAACTCAAGATTGAATCTCAACCCTCCAATTTTTATTAACCGACAAGCCGTTGCACCATATTAAAATATCTTTTAGGATTATTTAATTAAACATCCCTTTTATTTTGATCTTAACAAAATATATCCAAAACAATTCAAGATCAACCTAATAATAATTAAACATTTCACAAACACCCAATTTTACATTTCTACATTTTGCAAAAAAAAAAAAAAAAAACAATATAAGGCTACCGGAGCTCCAGCGACTGAGCTTCCATGGTGGAAGCTCGATCTCGAATCTCAATCAAGCTTCCACCATGGAAGCTCAGACAGCTTTCGATCTGGAAGCTCGCCCGAGCTTCCATGGCGATCGGAAGCTCGAAACCGAAATGATTCTAAAAAAATAAAAAACAAGTCGTCGGAGCTCCGGCGGAAGTAGATTTGGAGATGATTTATTTATTTTTTGAATATGTAAATTAACTATTTATGAGGGATGAGATTGTAAATTTACATAATTTGTATTTTAAAAATTATTTTAATTATAAGAATTGATTATAAATTAATTTTAAAATATTAAATGGTGACATTTGTCATATTTCTAGAGGTGTGCTATCGATAGCACGACGTAGTATTAAAATTAGCCAATCTCAACAAAGTTACCTCACCATTAACAAATAATAAACAATCTCAACTTTACATTTTACCATTAAAAGTATACTTTTTTTCACATTCTTCATTTTTTTTCATTACTTTAACTTTTTACATAAAATTACGCATTAACTCTAATGTATGAAGTTTGATTTGATGGAGGTAGTATTTTTTTCATGGGAAAACAAGATTTATGCATTAAGAGTTCAGAGATCAGAATTTTATAATTTCAATTGGGCCTGGAGCTAAGTCCAACATGTTTCTGAGATGGAAGATCTCAATACAAATTCCAGCCCATCTCATGTGAGCCTAAGACTGTCCGCAATGCGTTGGAGGCTGATTTTCTTTTTCTTTTTCTAATTTAATATATATCCGTTCTAAATCGGTAATATATCTGAGAATACGAAATGAAAAAAAAAAATCACCAACGACTATATTTTAATGTTTGAATTTTATTGTCACCTTCAGTTTAATGGACATCTTTTCAAATTCAAAATTCATTTTTCATAGTGTAATTTAACAATGCAGAATTTATTGGACTGATCACTGATCAACAAATCTTTTGTTGGACTCCTATGAACATCACTATTAGGTACTGTGGTACATGACTGTAACTTTTCATTTCGAGAATGGCTCAAGAATACAAACGAGTTAAATTTTTTTGAAAATTTTCTTTTTAATTGCCATAAATAAGGTAGTAGTTGAGCTCAATATCAGTAAATGGCATGCTATATTGTCATGTTTTATACGTCTTTTTGATTTAAAGACAAAAGGAAAACTGTCACACTTTTGTGGCCTGGCAAGGAAAGGATGTTACATCATTTTCAAGTCCAAGACTTTTTCCTAAATACATAAACGAGAAAGACAATTCTGCATGCATAGCTAGATTATTGGACTGTGTTTGTGCAAGTTTTTGGGGGCAATCTCTCTTATGTGATAAACTAATTCCGGGTTATTTCAACTTTATATGAAAAATGTTGCATTCGGAAAATGTGATATGACACGGGTACGGATATGCTGGATAACAATTTGATACTTCTAAATACATTCATTTAAACGCCCCATAATACTCCCCCCAAATCCAACTGCAAACAATGTCCAACTACGCAATCTTGTTGGTGCAACAAACTTTAGATTAGAATACACGTATAGATCGGGTATAAGAGATGCATCCATAATATTCGACAATTTAGTTATAAAAAGTAGTTATAAGAAATGGCAATCTAGAATCTTTATCTACTCATACTTATAGTAGTGAAGTTTGATAATGACATGAGATTTTAGTCAATTTTTGGGTGTTTTAGTCATGATAATTTGTTATTGTGGTTAGGGAAAGGATTAATATATAGGTGTTGTGATTTAGGGAACTGAAATTGGCAGAAGAAAGAAATAGACATAACGGCAGAACTTTTGTCCGAACGCCTTTGTTGGTTTGTGGCTCAGGAATTGAAACTCACGATTCTGTTATTGACGCCGTTAGGTATGTTCAACACATTCGACTTTTGTTCCGTGACATACTTATCGATTTCAATTTAGTTTATGTTATGACATGTTCTAATATACCATTATTATTTACAAATATGATCGTAACAATTATAAACCGTGATATATACCAACTAATAGGCATGAACATTAGCTGTACCAGCTAGACTTAAATTGCAGGGTAATGTTTGACTTTTTTTGTGGTAGCTGTGTACCTTCATTATCATCCAATCATGCATGATTTCTAGGGCTCCAGTGACATATAATTGATTTTGAATTTTCTACCTTAATTCATTTTGTGTTATTTTGGTCAGCTATAATATGGATTATCCATGACCTCAGTTTTAAACTCTTATGTTTGAAAACAAGTTAAGAACTAAAAATATAACTTCAATTTCATCAAACCCTGGTTCACAAATTCGAAACTATTCACCGTAGTTTGGTTTTCGGTTCGAATTTGGTCAAACTCTAGGTGGACCATTATATGTTGGATTAAAACCTTCGAAGAAGGGTGATGAGGAAAAGCAATTAAAGCAAAATAGGTGGTGCAGGAGCCCCCTAGCAATGCAATGTCCTCTGCAAAAAATCTATTATGGATGAATCCTCCCTCATTTACTCAACCCTATTTATTGCGACCACCTACCTTTACCTACTTTTACCAATTCCAAACCTTTTATTATACGTTAATTCGTTATGGACATGTAACGATTTATTTATTTAGAACATAATACTACAATAAAGTATTATCCGTCAATAATATATACGGTAACTTATCACACACTAACCTTATTTTACCCCTGTTCCATTCTCTCAAAATGTCATTGTAGAGTCCCAATCTTGCACTTGAACCGAGGGTAGTGGAAAGTAAAAGAAGAAACCACACTTGATGGCGTGAAATGAATTCAATTGCTCCTCTACTTTTTCAAGATATTGGTCGATTATGGATGTGTAAAGAGGGTTCATGGCATGGATGAGTAAAGATAAAGTAAAGCAATATTCCCTCATTATTGATTGCATCATTAAGGTGTTCTAGGTAAAGCATCCTAAGTAGTTTATCTACCTAGTAACTTTAGCATCTCCCAATAAGGCATGCAATATATGATGGGCATATATGTGAATGTAATAACCTATTTAAGGGATAAATCGGAATCTTCCATATTTCAAATCGTTATATCATTGATGGCGTATAATGCTATTAAATAAAAATAAACCTCATAACTGATGAACATCGATAATCATAATTTAGTGATAATTATTATAAATATCTATATTGATTATTACTTATAATCAATACTCAATATCATAAATATGTCTGGTACTTCTGATTATTGAATTTTATCGGTAACCTTCTCTTAACGACATTTAGATTACAAAATTTTATCATTTCAAACAAAAAAAATAATCCGAAAACGTTAAAAATCAATAAAACTTTAAATGAAAATAAAGTGGTCTATTTCAACAAAATATGTAAATATAAATTTAAACTTTTTTTTCAAAAAATAGTTTATTAACCTACTACAAGTTGTATAAAATGTAAAAGGTACATAATTTAAAGTGAGCATCAGTCACTACAAAATGATACGGAAAATATATTTTTTTGTATTTGTTTTTAAATAAAAATGTGTCAATAATATTGTTTACCCATACTCCACGTAAAAGCCATGAAATGCCAAACTCATTAATCATTAAAACTAACAAAATAAAAAAGTCATACATTTAACAACTTTAGAACACATTTTTCAACATAAAATACACTCACACCACATTTTCTTCCTTTTGCCCGTTAAAAGCCTTCTCTTCATTCTCACCTGAAAACTTTCACTCCACTTTCCGGCCAATTTCCGGTCGACAAAAAACCCTCCACTTTCCCAATCTCTCTCCCAACTGCATTTCCTCCTCTAACCACTGATTCCTTGCTGTCAGTTTTCCTTTCTCTCAATCTAAACCTCCATAAAAACCGAACCTTTTGCATAAAAACTGAACCTTTTGCAAAAAAAACTGCAACTTTACAGCCAGTTACTCAAGAAAACACAGCAATGCCTTAACCACACCCGCATTTTCCACCCAATTTCTCGAAAAAATGAGAAGCTTCACTTCCCTTATCTTGCTCCACTTTCTCTTGTTATCTATCTCAGTCAATTGCCTTAGCCCCTCGCTAAACGATGACGTTTTGGGCCTAATTGTGTTCAAAGCAGACCTTCAAGATCCAAATGGGAAGCTTGCGTCGTGGAATGAGGAAGACGATAGCCCTTGTAGCAATTGGGTTGGTGTGAAATGCAATCCTAGATCCAACCGAGTCTCAGACCTTGTTCTTGATGGTTTTGGGCTTTCAGGTAAGCTAGGCAGGGGCTTACTTCAGCTCAAGTTTCTTCGAAAGCTTTCGTTGTCGAAAAACAATCTTACTGGTAGTGTTACCCTTAGTTTTGCTGAATTGTCTGATTTGAGGGTGTTGGACTTGAGTGAGAATGGTTTTGAGAGCTTTCCTAGTGACTTGTTTGCAAAATGTGGTTCTTTGAGGTCTGTTTCATTAGCTGGTAACAAGTTTTCGGGTCCGGTTCCGGATAGCTTGGGCCCTTGTTCGTCTCTTGCTGCGTTGGACTTGTCGAAAAATCGGTTTTCGGGTCCATTGCCGTTGAGTGTCTGGTCATTGTCTGGGGTTAGGTCACTTGACATGTCTGATAATTTGTTGGAAGGTGAAATTCCTCAGGATATTGAACATTTGAACAATTTGAGGTCTGTTAGTTTGAGGAATAATAGGTTTACGGGTTCGATTCCGGATGGGATTGGGAGCTGTTTGTTGTTGAGGTCGATCGATTTTAGTGGAAATTTGTTCACCGGAGAGCTTCCGAGTGGAATGCAGAAGCTTTCATTGTGTAGAAGTCTGGTTTTGGGTGGGAATGGGCTGGTTGGGCTAATGCCTGATTGGATTGGAGATATGAAGAGTCTTGAGACAGTTGATGTTTCGGGGAATAACTTTACGGGCCAGATTCCAGATACGTTTGGGAAGCTTCAGTCATTGAAGGTCTTGAATGTGTCGAGGAATTTGTTGGCTGGGAGCTTGCCTGAGTCCATGAGTAGCTGTTTGAATCTTTTGACATTTGATGTTAGTCGTAATTCTTTGACTGGGAATGTCCCTTCCTGGTTGTTTAAGCTTGGGTTGGAGCAAGTTGTTTTATCGGATAACAAGTTTGGTGGGAGCGCTGGTGATGCATTAGATTCATCGGTTGAGCATTCGAAGAGAAAGGTTGTTGTTTTGGATTTGTCGCGAAATAAGCTGACCGGAGAGATTACACATGCTCTTGGTGATTTTAGCAGTTTGCAGATTCTGAATATGGCAGGCAATGCATTTGTGGGAAGCGTTCCAGCAAGTATTGGCCGATTGAAGACGTTAAATGTTCTGGATTTGAGCGAGAATCGGTTAAATGATCGCATTCCTTCTGAGATTGGAGATGCCACGAGTCTTAATGAATTGAAACTGGAAAAGAACAACTTGGCGGGCTATGTTCCGGAATCGATTGGGAAATGCACTTCACTTACCACTCTGTAAGTTTTCTGCAGGCATCATGGGTTTTACTTACCGTGTTCCATGTTTCTGTTTTGTAGCTGGTGTATTGATTTGAGCCATCTTTATGTGATTTGTCATGTAGCTTTTGGATAGTATTACAGTTTCAATACTACAGTCAATTTTGATTAGATGTTACCTAGTTATTGCAATTAGGGTCCAAGTAATCTTTTTAGATCTTCGGAGTTTTTCTTGATTCATGCTGACTTCTGTGACGTCCAATATTCTGCAGGTCGCTTGCGCATAATAAAATTACCGGTCCTATTCCTTCATCGCTTGAAAAGCTTACTTACCTCCAAACAGTAGACTTATCTTTTAATGAGCTAACCGGAACGCTACCAAAGCAACTTACGAATCTTGTCCATCTTCAATCATTCAACATTTCACACAATAAGCTCGAAGGAGAACTCCCGACTGGTAATTTCTTTAACACCATCGCTCCGTCATCTGTTTCTGATAATCCCTCTCTCTGTGGAGCTGCAGTCAATAGAACTTGCCACACCAAACTCCCGAAACCAATTGTACTCAATCCCAACTCCACCGATGCGACACCTGGCACTGCCCCTCAGACCTTTCAAAATAGGAAAAAGATCCTCAGCATTTCGGCTCTAATTGCCATTGGTGCAGCAGCTGCAATTGTCATTGGCGTAATTGCAATCACTGTCCTCAACCTTCGTGTCCGGTCTTCTACCTCCCGTGCTCCTGTGGCTCTCACTTTCTCTGGTGGGGATGACTATAGCCATTCATCTTCTAATGATAACGATTCTGGAAAGTTGGTGATGTTTTCTGGTGATCCAGAGTTTAGCACTGGGACCCATGCTCTTCTCAATAAAGATTGCGAGCTAGGACGTGGAGGATTTGGGGCTGTGTACCGAACCATGCTCAAAGACGGGCGTTCGGTTGCCATCAAGAAGTTAACAGTTTCAAGTCTTGTTAAGTCACAGGATGATTTTGAGCGGGAAGTGAAGAAACTCGCAAAGGTTCGTCATGATAATATTGTCACACTTGAGGGCTATTATTGGACTCAGTCGCTGCAACTTCTCATATACGAGTATGTCTCTGGTGGAAATTTGTACAAGCATCTCCATGAAAGGTCTGGCGGAAACTACTTGTCATGGAACGAAAGATTTGAAGTTATTCTTGGAGCTGCTAAGGGCTTATCTCATTTGCATCAGATGAACGTAATCCATTACAACTTAAAGTCGAGCAATATCTTGATTGATGAGTCAGGGGCAGCTAAAGTAGCAGATTATGGTTTAGCCAGACTACTGCCCATGTTGGATCGTTATGTGTTGAGCAGCAAGATCCAGAGTGCCCTCGGATACATGGCACCTGAATTTGCATGCAGAACAGTAAAAATAACTGAAAAGTGTGATGTGTATGGATTTGGTGTTCTGATTCTTGAGGTGGTCACGGGTAAGAGACCCGTTGAATACATGGAGGATGATGTTGTTGTGCTTTCTGACATGGTTCGAGGAGCACTGGACGAAGGTAGAGTCGAAGACTGTGTTGATGCTAGGCTACAGGGCAAGTTCCCATCTGAAGAGGCGATTCCAGTTATGAAACTAGGCTTGATATGCACATCACAAGTGCCTTCAAACAGACCTGATATGATGGAAGTAGTAAACCTTCTGGAGCTGATTCGGTGTCCTTCCGATGGTCAGGATGAGCTGCAAGAAATTAGCTAAAGCCTAAGCATTGGTTGGGGTCGAAGACTGATCCGGTGAAGCTAAATCCGATTCATTCGTACTGAGAAGAAAGATAGTATTAGGTATTGGCATTGATTCTATTTAAATGTGTTGTACTCTACAAGATTTTTGGTGCATATGTTCTCGGATTTCTGTTCACCGGCTTCCAATTCGAATTCTGTTAAATGTAGCTACCTACTCTTATTCTTGAATCTTTCCTAATCTAACATACTGCTGCTTAAATTAGACTCATCTTGCTGTTAAGCTTCTTGTTTCTGGTGTTTCATTCTGATTGGTGATCATGAATGTTTTCCATTTGTCCACAGGCAAAATTTTCATTTACAAGATGGAAAAAATTAGAAAATGATATCTCAAGTTTTAATACTTGTGTTTTGAAATTGGAACCTTTTTGGGATTTCATGAAGTCCAGTGATCTGTCATGAGTGTTTTCAAGATTCTTGTTTCCACTTCCAGGCAAGTAATCTAAGTGATGAATAGAAAACAGAAAAGTGAAAGCATAATCAGTGAGAATAAAGTGAGCAGGGTACAAAGGATTATTAGAATAATGCAACCATATTTGATGCTGTCTGAGAACTATTCTGCAATAATATTAGTCATAATATTTTCTGTAAATCAAGCATTTAACACTTGAGATGGGATTAAAGAGACAATTTAAGTTTATATAAACAGGTCAGTTTTTATTAATGAAAATCTGCATCGTGAATTTAGATATGTTAAAAAAATTCAATTTCAGTTGATACAATGACAATCAAATTATATCTCAAACGGTCCGTTAAGTTTTTTTTAGCTCTCTGTTTGTTGTAGCAATCCCTATCAAAATTAGAAACTCATCTGTTTGTTGTATGCATATCTTTCTGCAACATATTTGACTCTTTCTTGTCTGATAAACTGTGCTACCTTTGTTGTTTCTTCAAGTCCTTATTCTCTAAGACTATATTCTATCCATGATACTTAGAATACTAATTTGTTTTCTACAGACAAAAGAAATGAATTAAGAAATAGAAATATCATACTTTTTCTTGGTGAGGGTTATGAAACCATGTGAGTGGTTAACAAACTGAGTTGTCATTGTTCATGGAAAATCTTAATAGTGTATAAACAACCTAACCAATTGGCATTTTCAATATGAGTTGGCACATGGGATGGTTATATTCAATTTGAGGCTATCTTTTAGGCATGCATCATCTTCATCATAACTAGCACCACTCACATTTATATTCATCATATTCACAAGGAAAGGACTTTTAAATCAATTTAATGCTAAGAAAATGAAATACAACTATACTCCATCAGTGCAGGGTAACGTTATATACTTATCATTTTTAATCGTGTTATAAAATTTACATATTCCCGACTAATTAATACATATATCTTTTAATGTACGTACTTATGTTCATTGGTAATAGAGAGAGTCAAAACCTAGCTATGTACTAGTACTGCATTTGGTTCATTTAACTTTAGTATGGAGTATACAAGAGTATGATGGACAGATTTTGATAGATAGGTACAAAAAGAAAAAGTGGATTTTTAGGACTATAATTATTGGATTATTTGGAAGATGGATGATCTGGTGGAGGATTTCTTCAGTGCAAACTTCTTTACATATCTCAGGCAGGTTTTGGATCAGATTTGCGCTTTATTGAGATGAGCAATCATGCACTACAATCCTGGGCTTTGATAATAATAATTGTAAAACTAAAGCACATTGTGCATTGGGGGACTCCATCCGAGGAATTACTCAATTCTATGATATGTTGTAGTTTAGTTCTAGTGTGTATGATATTGAAATTCAAGAACATATCATACATTATAACATGTAGTAAGTAGTAAGTAGTACATATTTATACGATTGTATACGTACGATACAATATGCAATAATATTAAGAATTGAGTAATTCATTCGTATTAAAAATTAATAATTGGAATGAATTGAAATAAGTATCTTCATTTCAATTGAGTTTTTATATAATTTTTATACGCATAAAATAACTTAATTTCAATTCTCAACCTAATAGTGAACATAACTCCACTTTCAGTCCATTAAGGGGCTGATTGGCATGCGATTTAAATGTCCCGATTTAAATGTTTGAATAGTGATCGAAATTCATACAATATGCAATAATATTAAGAATTGAGTAATTCAGTCGTATTAAGAATTGATAATTGGAATGAATTGAAATAAGTATCTTCGTTTCAATTGAGTTTTTATATAATTTTTATACGCATAAAATAACTTAATTTCAATTCTCAACCTAATAGCGAACATTACTCCACTTTCAATCCATTAAGGGGATGATTGGCATGCGATTTAAATGCCTCGATTTAAATGTCTGAATAGTGATCGAAATTATAGTGGGATTGTTAAAATTGTGTTTGGTATAGAATTGTAATTGGATAGGGTATTATAGGTTTGTTATATAGGTAGAGAAAAATGTTGCTACTGTAGAGCCATTTCGATCTTCGGCATTTTAATGCCATAACAAACACAAAATTTCCAAGTAGCATCTAAATGGGCATTAGGATGCTACTCCAATCGGGCGTAAATGATCTGAAGATTTAAGCCATCATTACATGCAGCATGAACCTTTTTGGGCTTTGGCGACTCTTGTATTGGGCCTGAGATTCTTTCTCATTCCTATTAGATTTCAAAGGTAAATTACTGTCCAATCATACAAACTCCACCACTTAATTTTCTCATTCATTTTCAAGGATTAAAATTCTCTATTTTAAAGTATGTTTCAAATTCATAAAATAAACTTATCATTCAATAATATTATCGGAGTAAGTGAACTGTGGAGTGTTTGGATTAGCAGGGAAAGTGTTTGATTTTTTAAAAACGGCTAAAGAGTGAATCGAACCCCCGACCTATTGTTTCAAGGTATTTGATGATATGCCTTAGAGAGATTTTTCATATTGGGAAAACTTCTTACTATTAGAGTGGGGAGTGGGAGAAGACGTTGGAGTATTTTGAGGGGATGATAGTGATGGGTTTGGACCCGATTCTACGTAGTTTACAACTGCGATCATGTGGGAGGTTGTTAGATTTTGATATAGGTATGAGAGTTCATGATCGGGATGGATAGCAGGATGGACATATAAGTAAACCTCTTGTGAATATGTGTGATAATTCGATTGCATATAAAGGGGTTTCTAATGGAGTTGGGGAGAAACCTTGGTGTGTTAAAAGAATGCAATGAGAAGAGGTTATAGTTCGATGGGATAGTTTATAGTGGATCGACCTCTCAGTATGACATATTGTAAAGTTTGGCCTAGTTCAGCGACGATAAGGACCTCGGTTGTCGCCTTATCGTCATGTGCAAAGTCAGGGGAAGCTGATTGGTATGTCAGCAACAATGCTTTGCATTTGATTGATATATGGCCAAATGGCTAAATATGATCTTCACTATAATTATAAAATTGGCTAGAAAGAGATGGCGTGAATTAATTTTATTTCATAATCTTTTATAGTAATAGCAAGTAAACATTGACTAACATCTCTAGCTCATTATTTGTAAAATAAAATGTGAATACAACAATGAAACATAAAAATTGATCAAGTCATCTATTTGCTTCAATATCCAAATTTGTTTCAAAAATGAAAAAAACAAAAGAATAGCTAAGGTGAATTAATAAGCGGAGGAGTTTATCTTTTCACACCGTTTCTTTTTCAATCAACGATATATCAAATTTTTTTCATTTATTTTGTTTCTTTTGTAATGAAGACTTTATTAATTCACTGGATAAAATCAAGAAAATTCAAAAAAAATCTTTTTCATTTGTACTGTTTCTTTTATAACTAACAATATATGACTTCATTAACTCACTGGATAAAATCAAGAAAATGAAAAAGATAATTTCAAGAAAATTCAAAAAAAATCATAGAAAATGAATATTGATGAAAGTAATATTTGATCCTTAGTCGTATGATTTAAAGGTTTATTATCCACAATTCAAGATGCAAACCATCCAACCATCCAATTTATCAATGATGATAGAAGTCACACCCCAAATTTTAAAATAGTGTGGGCATTAATATTTTAGATAAAGAAATTATCAAATTCGTTGTTACGAATTACATATTCTGAAAATTCTTATTAAAGTTTGTATATGGCTATATAGTTTTGATTGTTTATAATTTAATAAAATTTATCAGATGTATATGTCATATGTATTGTTTGAACATTTTCATCCCGCTACTAAAGCAAATATGGCTCATAGCAAAATGGATGATTAGTTTTTCTTTTAAATTCCATAATTGTTTATATTGAAACATAAATTAGGCAGTTCCTGTTATACACTGAGTTTGATATTCTGAAGCACTAGAATGCAGCTTATATAAGGATTTCGAAGTTCCTATATTTTAGCAAACTTGGATAACTCTATTTGATTTTGATGTTCTTGATCATGTGGAAGTTGAACATGTTAGATGTTGTTCTATAAGATTTTAGAAGGTTTTGATAAATTTGGCATGTCTAAACTAAAGTACATTATTCTAAGTTTCTAACCCACCCTATAGTTCTATACACAGCTCGTCCCGTCTTTAGTCTTATCCCTGAACTTTCTTGGCATACGAGCAGCATGGATAAC
>JAYMSP010002433.1:0-24308 GCA_036897095.1 Plantago elongata
ATTGAAAGGAAAAAACAAACTCATTATTACTTGAAAAATAACAATTTGAAATATCATGAAAACTAAACGAATATTATAAACTTTTTCATTCTAGGAAAAAAAATCGACAACAAGTGCAATTTTTTGTAAAGGTTTCGGTAACGAGTGTAAATTTCTACAAAAGTTTTGGTGTAATTTGCAAATAAAACTAACGGAGAGTTAACACCGTCTAACCTTTGTGTTATGTAAAAATTTTAACAAATGTTTTAGTGCAGACTTCTAAAAAATTAAGGTTTGGATATAAATTTAAAGTTGGTTAAAAGTTTGTAGTGTAAAAAGAATTCTGATGGATGAAATAAAAAGAGGGCTTATATGACTAGACAACAACGTGGTAAACCAATTACTAGTTTAACATACTATTATAATTATTTTATTAAATTATATATTAAATTTTAAACAATATGTATGATTCATCTAAATATATAATGGGAGTAGACTAAAGATTATATGGAGTTAGAGCGTTAGAGCCACACTTTGGTTGGTGATGGGGACGAATGCAATTTGGATTTTTTGGCTTTGGAACCGCATTAAAACTATATAGTTATCAATAAAGTTTTGTTTGTCTTTACATAAACTCTAATGGTAAATTGCACTATTAGAGTGACCTTGTAGCATGCTCACATTTATAGTCCAACATTTTTATTGATTTACGGTTCATGTCTATAATCAAGCACTACCTCTGATTTAGGTTATAATTATGTGAGTTGATTGGGCCTTACATACATACATACATACCCCCAAATTGTGCTATATGTTCATTCGATTTAACATACAATTTCCATATAATTTGAGTACGCACCGATACAACTGAACATAACATAATATATTATATCATGTGTATGAGTTGTGAATTGATTTACTTAGTAAAAGTCAAATTATAAAATGGACCTCTTTTGTAATTTTCCCATATCTTGATGGCTATATGTTGATATGATGTCCCGCACTCCCCCTTTGCATCATGCATCACTACTATAAATGCATATGATGTTTCTTGATGCTGCATATAACTATCATTTATCTCACCATCCTCCTGATCCCTCTCTTTCGAATTCCAAAGCATAAAAAACAGATGGCAACTTCATCTCCTACACTTCTTTCCATATTGGTCATATTGGTAATCTTTTCACATGCTAAGATAGTTGTGGTGGCCTTGAGCTACCGTGGTGATGCAAGTGTCCTTGTAAGGAAAAATAGCAAGCAAATTTTACGTGAGCTAGAGTTCGAGTCTGAGGAGCGAAGGCAGAAAAGTAGACGAATAATGGTAGGTATACATAGAGAGGCGCCGGAGGGGCCAGATCCTCAACATCACTATTAGGACTCATATCCTCACCGGTTGTATATGGTAAATGTTGTACGGGCACAAAAATGAGTAATGTTTGGATATTATTATTATCATGTAATCGTAGTCTGGAAAATTATAGTAATTAGATACTTTTATAGGAAATTATGGCGATAGTATGTAAATTAGAGATGTTATTTTAAGTACTCAAATTCCCTGTGTTATAATTGTAGTATTGTGAGTTTTTCCTTTTCTCATTTACCAGTCCATGTATTGATTTTAAAGCTAATTAATTTACTTTCATTTAATATAAGGCCAAGTGGTCTCTATATTGAAGAATTTTCCTACTTGGTATGTGCATATGGATATTTTGTAAATTAGTTGAAATTTAGCTTTGCCTTCATTACCATTCTTTGGTTATATATAAAAACCTGAAATATTTTGAAGTTTTTATAAATTTTATTATGTGGACATATGGATACTTTGCCATGCATGCATTAAAAAGCATCCGGATAGATTGTTTGGTAAAAGTATAAATAGAATATTTGAAAAATAAACAATTTTAACTTTTTAAAATTAATTTGGTTTGTTGAGTTGATGGAACACGTAAAGTAAACACTGTCAATCTTGAACACAATGATCACATGCTAGATAAGTTCAATCACATTGGTAGACCATGGAGCCAAAAGATTCCTACTAGCTCAAGTCTCCACGTACATATATTCAAACCTTAAATCACGGCTTCTAATTTTAACGGGCCAAAAAGTATATCACATTACAATAATAATACAAGAATTTCTTTTTTTTAACATAAAAAATCATAACTACTACGTACCTACAATAATCCACCAATCAAGCATATATACTAATAACATTTTACTCTTAAAGCACTTTATAACTTCATTAAGAATTAAACTCTATGTCTATTTCTTTCTGCTACAGTTCCATTTCAATGCACCACATTATACCTCCAATAAAACAAAAAAAAGAATGATGGGTGAGTAAAAAATCGATACCCACATGAACAATTTATATTGAAAAAAGTTGAAAAAAAGATTGTATCATATACGTATTATATTTCTTCATGTTCCAAGTACAATAACTAACATGGAATCTTCTATCATCAGTCAAGATGTCACATTAACTAACGTTAGTCATTTATTTAATCAATTGAATAAAAATTTCAACTTTGGAGATCGAATAACCTCCTGCCTGTGGCACTAGTGTTGCCAAAGAATGCCGCTCGTGTCGTACTACGTATTGCTCTGGCCAACTACATTGTTTAAATATATTAAATATAATTTTTCACTAAAAATATTTTTTTATATGCAACATTCCTATTAACAAAATTAAAACCTTTAAATAAACAATCAAAATCAATAAAAAATTAAAATTAAATTGAACATTCACCAAATTAAACTCTTTCCAAATTATACTATCCAGATCATCAGCATCGATCATCATCAGAACCATTCAGATTGATCGACGGCGCCATTATTCAATCGGTGATCATCATTTTATCATCGCAAATCAATCATCATCGATCACCAATCTTAAATACGCAACGATTATTATCTTTCCAAACAGCAATCATCAGCGATCGTCACTATCACCATCATCTCCAAAAGAGAAATTAGCGGTATCGAAGGTCGAAAGAGAGGAGGAAGCAAACAGGTCGTCCATTGCATACATCATTGTGGACTAGGAATTGCTTCCAAAAGAGGTGCTAAACTTGAATTTCAAGAGACAATAGCAGAGAGTTGAGCCCAGTGTATAGTGCTGGCGCTGTTAGTTAAAGGGTGCCTTCCATAAGATTTATTTTTGCGCCTTATTTTGCTGTGAAACAACAAGGTATGATCTTGATATTTATAGTGTTTCTTCTGCTTGGTTTTAGATTACTTGACAGTGGGCTTTGTTTTGTTTACATATGAGGCAAGGAATAGTATTAATTGTAAGGAACTATTGGAATGTTGGATGTTATGGTTGGCGATTGCAACAAACACATATAGTACACCTCTTTATAGACCCACAAAGATTTCTTCAATGCACTTCTTCTGGTGAAATGCAATGTACATGAGGCTCTATTTATACCTTGACTATGATTAAATGAAGATGATTGTCAACATGGTAGTACACATTGGTTTTTAATATGTTTGTGGTAGTAATAGGCCAAAAAGGCAGGTTCTTGTTGGAGAACAGATTCTGAGAATTTGTTTGCTCAACTAGACAACTCTTACTGAACTTGTTGCAAAATTTCTTTATTGATAGGCTTTGTTGTTTTCTGAATTCTTCTCTGAATTGTGAAGTGTGACATTTTAGGCTTTTTCCTACTTATGAATGAGATACAGATTTCCTATTTATGAATGAGATACATATTGCTGCAACATCAAAGAGATACTCATTAACATGGACTGGTGCATAGTTACATATACAATGCCATATACTTCAGAGAGTTACGTCTTTGCTTGAACCGCACATGATGTGTACATAGAGGTCTTATACGATGATAGTCTTGTTTATTGAATGTGGTAAATTTGTTTGTGATTCTGTCTGTTTGTTTTGTTCATGCTATTACTTTTTTGATTGTATAAGGTGTAATTACACCTTGAATGGAAATTTATGATCAACCATCCAGTGTTAAATTTTACCCATCATATCATTATGTAAAACATGGAGTTTTTGAGGTAATAATCTGATTATAACTCTACTTCAAATTCCATAGAGTTGTTTCTGGATTCTAGCTTCCAGAAGCAAATTAAGGCATACATTGATCATAACATTGATTGTACTTGATTATCTTTCTGTGCTTAAGCTCGATGTGTTATGATGAATGATCTTTTCAGGAATGGATTCCACTGGTATGAAAATTGATGGTTCTTCTTCAGATGAGGAAATGAACCAGTTTGATGAGTCATTTGATGATTCAGATTTTCCATACTACAAGGAGCTTCCTTTGGACAAGGATACCATTGAGTCATATTCATCAAAACATTGACAGTATCAATATTAATAGTCATTCCTTTACAATTGACATCAGCAACTCAGCATCATCAATATGCGTTCCTCTTGGTCCATCAGTATTCCTTTTTTTATTTGGCTTGGGGATGTTTGTAATGGACTTCGCAAAGAGAATATGTTTGACTTTTTCTTGGCATTTAATTTGGGATGTTTGCATATATGACTTTAGGCTTCTGCATCAACATCTCCTTAGATCAATCAGTTGAAGTTGAATATTAAAAGGTCGGACCATACGAGTGTGAAAGAGCCTTCGACTATGTCAAACACGTCGCTTACATAATCTCAACCAAGTCACTCCTTTGTTTTATGTGCTAATTAACACCTGAGTGTCTGATCTTATCCTAGTTTCCTACAGGGCATGTAATATCTCGAGTACATCAGGGCATTATGAAGATTAATGGAAGAACAAGCAAAAGAAATGAGCTGCAGTAGAGAAGTTCCTATATAAGTGTATATATGTCAAAACTTCTATATGATGGCATCAACCATAAAGTACCAGATCTTTGTACAAATTCAGAAACAATAAAAGAAGAATTTAAATAGTACATAATAGATTATTCTCATTACTATTTTCTAGTGTGCTTTGACTATATTCAACTGGAGAGGCTTTGGTTGAGCCATTGTTCACCTCTTCCACAAATTTATCTCCTTCCTCGGCTCCAAATCTGAACCGGCTGCCGTCACCAACACCCATGTCGAAAATGGAATTTCAACATCATCTTCCTCATCAGCATAAATCCTCTCGCCATCAGAGTAATAAGCCCTTTTTTTAAGCAGCCTACTATAGTGAATTGCATTAAATAGGCCATTTTTTCCCCATCTCAAAGCTACTTTCCAACCCAAAAATCATACTACTGGACTAGTAATGTTTTAAAAACATTCAGAGATTAGCCTTTGTTAAAGTTCTAAGAGCAACTAACAGCAACATCACATTATGCATTAACTCAGACCAAGTTTACTCCCTTCAGTGGTTGAACTGCTTATTTATGTATCCATGTATCTGCATCTGCTTTGTGAAACTTTCCCTGCACAGATTGGGGGAGGGGGGTCCTGATTTCTCCATTGACCTACACATTTGATGAGGAAACTTTTATTGAAGTTATTTGAAGATCAAAGTTCAAATTCATTCAAGTTCAATAGAGTTTCAAACAAGAACAAGAAATATTTATTACTCTTCTGTTAAATTGTGAAACAAAAATACAAATATTACCTCTCAATTCCTCTTTACATGGTGCTCAACCCGATAGAGAAAATTCTCTACATGATCTATCTTTATCTGATAACATACAAATGCATACTAATTCTGATACTTTTGTATCTAATCCTAGTCATATAGCATCTCATTTGTCTGATTCTGATTCTATTTCTGATACTGGTAGTGATACTTCATTTGTTAACAATGATGTTTATGTTCATTTGAAAATGAAATTAGATAAATTTAAAATTATTATTCAATTCATGTGAATTGTTTTAAATCACATAATTTATAAACTTACTCATAGATCGGGTCTATGTTAGAAGTTTCTACATTATTAATGTGTTATACGGACCAACATTTCAAAAGCTAGCCCATTGTAATTTGGATCGAAACGATTTTGTATTACTAATGGGCTTTCGTACCTTGACTGACATCGGTACTTATTCTGTATAGCCCAGCATGATAATAAATTGTAAAAATTCTAGCCACAGGGCTAAATTTTAGTCTTCAATCACCAAAGCACTAATAGAACCAAATCAAACTAAATTGATTGATAGTTTGGTAACTAATCAAATAGTTCTTTTTTTATTAATAAGTTAATTGATTAATTTTGATTATCTTATTTTGAGAAGCTACACGTTCACGTAATATAGACTACACTGTATAATTATAATAATTATAATTATGTAAAAAGAAAAAGTACCCGACCACATTGGTCCATTTTTAAAAAGCATGACTGCATGAGTAAACAAGTCAGCAGTTTTGTTCACAAAGAGGCCATCCAAATTTACAGTATATCTTCAGGTTTACAATACAACCATTGTGTTATTTATTCACATTATAAACACAATTAAAATGTAATTCTTGGCGTTATAAATGCAACAAAACTGAAATCTTACTGATTCTAGATCAATTTAGTTATGTTTAGATGTTCCTTATACTACAAATTGCATATACAATGATTACTCCAGTAAATGTAGAGAATACACAACTAGATATGCTCTAAATTGTCTGTGAAGAATAGGTCCATTTATCATAGATAGGAGTTATATAACTCAAATGCATACATCTACACTGTAAATGATCACCATTCATTCAAATGCATTTGTCAAAAGTCTTGAGGGGATCTTCAATATCGATCTCAGGAAAGAGCGGTAGATCAGATGGAAGGCTCTCCAGACATATGCCTTGTTCCTTTAGTTGGGCGATAACTTCCTCGAATACGACCTTGTTCCCATCCGGTGTTAGATGTAGACCATCACTAGATTAATTATTGAAAAATTGTCAATTCAAGAACTACATGAATTTATATGCATGAATAAGATGAGAAAAGAGTTTCGAACCTTAAATAGGCCTTTTCCCATCCATGAAACTGCTGCATTTTAGTCCACAGGTCTATAACAGCAAGTTTACATTCACCTGCGACGGCAATACATTGCTTAGCGTACTCTCTAGCAAATTCATTCGTCCTCTCAGGCAGCTTAGATGGGTTCTCCATGTACGGGTTCCTGTACAGTCCAAGTTAATCATTTCAAAATTCACAACTACAAATCAACTGCACTTAATTCACATAGTGTCAGAGTAAGGTATTAGATAAATTAAAACCGAAGAATAGGGGGGGTTTACATTATGCGTGCAGCTTCATCGATCGGTGGTGGAGTGATGAGGATAATTCGAGTCGACGGCCATTGTTTCTGGTGTTATCAATTGAAGCTACGTAAGGAAAAGGTTTAAGAGAAACAACCAAATATCTATCGCAATCACTAGATGATATCATGATAAGCAAACTGTATTGGAGGATTAATATAAATGATTACATTACACATTTCAATAAATTGAAACTGTTGATGAGATGAATTATATCGAAATGATCACTACATTATTTATCATAGAAGTAGTGTTCAAAAAAACCCTTTTGCTATAAACCAACCAACGTAAAACTAGTTGCCTTATAAAAAGATATCCTGAGACAATTTTTGGGATAGCTGATCTTTTAGCACTTTGAATAAGTAGAAACATTAATTTGCAAGTAATTAATCACTTTAGTGTATTGTATATTGACAATAACATCTGAACTAGAAACTAGAACCAGCATATTCTATACACTTTCTATTGATCCATCCCCTAACTAGTACTGTTTGGTGTCCTAAAATATCTGGTTCCTAAAGAAAAACAATGCAATGAAAATGACGGGGCATTTCATGCATTTTGAATAAAGTTCACCAGAAGATTGTAAAGCAAGAAACATATTTATTAGCAAGAGGGTCCTATGTGCACGCACGCTTCGATGTCTTTCATCAGGATCCATCATCATTTGATTCATTTCTAAAGTATCAAGCAAACAACAAAACTAATACTAATCAATACTCCTCATCATCATGCTAATAGCAGAATTATTTATAAACATGTAAAGAGCGGAATGCTCGTGTGTCTGCTGGCCTACCCGCTGATTCTTCAATAATTTTGCACAATGTGCCACATATGTGCGGTAGTGCCCAGTCTAATGTCACAAATTTGGTTTGAACTTGGAACCCACGACGATATTATCATTTTTTAACCAACTGAGCCACTCTCAACTTTGCAGGCTAAATCTTTTCGGCTCCAACTCTAATTCATTCTCCTAACTTCATTTAACATGTGCTTGTTGTTGTGGCTTCTCAAAAATTAGAAACATATCAAAAGCACAAAACAGAATCTAAACTCTAAGATCCAAGATTTCAGATTATCAACACAATTAACAATTAAATAGTAAAGAGAAAGAAGGTTAAGAAAAAGGGTCTATTTGATGTCGGGTTGCCGGTGACCCATAATCACAACATAAAAAGGGTGGGACTCGTGCGCCATGTGATTCCCACGCTCGTACACCGCGAGAGACCCGACATCTCCGAAAACAATAAAAAGGGATAATGTGTGAAAAATTAGAGAGTAGCCCTTTTTGTTTTGTCTGATGAAAAGTAGTAGAGTAGCTAGTAGTACCTTGAAAAAGGCGACAATGGCATGTAGATTCGTTTTGTACTCGTCAAGTGGAACGTTCTGGAAAGCGCCGTACCGGTCTGGTAGTGCAGCGTCATTAGCCCCAAAAAAGACGGTGACAGCTAGCGGATCTCCACCACCGTGATTAGGGGGAAAGACCTTGTCGATGACCTTGAGAGCCCATCTTGTGTTGTACCCACTATACCCTCTCAAAACCACATCAGCCTTCATCACAAATCAATAGTAAAGACATAAAAGTGAAATAACATTTTAAGGAAGTAAAGAAAAACAGAGGTTTGTGAGTTATGAGAGGTACATACAGAGCGACAGAAGTGATTGGCGAGAGAGGAACCCCATCCAGAGTCAGCGAATGACATTTCGGTAATGGAGTCTCCGAACAGGTAAATCTTTGGCCTCATGGTGATTTTGCGACGTCTCTGTTTCTTGATTGCTTCGATGTTATTTAACTACCACTACTATATTATTGTAGTTGACAAAATGATTGCGTGATAGACAGGGATGGTTTGGAGTTTGAGTGGTGGAGAGTTCAATCGAGGCAAAATGGATCTGGTTGATGATGATGATGATGATGAGTTTGGCTGAGTAGGTAGAATCTCTCACTTATTTATTTGAGATGCCGGGTATTTTCAGATGTACCATACTCACAAATAGTAATACGATTTCACATTCATTGGCTATATTTAGTATAAACTAGTTAAAATTTTAACTAGGAGCAGATAGTTATTAACATTTTCTCAACAAGTTAATTTAATTAATTTTTCAAATTAATTAACTTTTTAGCTAGTTTGTTTAAAAGGTTACGCGTTCGCGTAACAAATTTTTTATTAAAAAATAATTAATTGAGCTGGACAACGAAGTGTAACTCAGTTGATAATACGCTTCAACTCCAACCAATAGATTAAGGGTTCGAATCAATCTTTAATCGTTTTATACGAAATTTAAAAAGTTTAAAAGTTGGTGGTAAACAGGATCATTGTGAATATGAGTACAGCGGAGAAGACTCAGAGTCTTCGAAAACATTTTAAAGATTCAACTATGTGTTTCAATTTAAACTTTTATTCTTAAAAGTTTTTCCTCCTACTTATTCATTGATATTCTATTTGATTTTTTTATTACTGTATGAAAAACTTATGTTTGAATTTACTTATAATTGAATTTGAAATAAAGAGAATAGAATTACACAAACACGTACCTTCACTAATACTTCCCTTTAATGTAAAAGTCCTAGTTATGATTGGAGTACACAAATTCTAAGAACAACTTTGCCCACGTAGCATATTTTGAAATAACGTTTTGATGTTCGTCCCATATCTACATTAAAACATGTGATCCCCCTCCATTCAAATGCAAGATTTTAATTTTGTTTTGTTCCAATCAATCATTTATAATTTCAACTACAATTAATTTTTAATGACTGTTTTACATCCAATTTAAATGGAAAAAAAATCAAAATTTTATATAAAAAATATAATTTAAATTAATTTTTTAAAATTCAAATCGTATCCTAAATAATTACTTAATCTCCAAAGTTTTCTAACTTAATAAAAAACTTAAGCCTTCTTTATTATACTGTTGCAGCGATCATCTTCCCACCTCAATTGGACATTTTATATATAAAAAATTTAATTTATTTTGAAAAATACCAATCAAATTATATACAAATTCATCCCCTCTCCATGAAGTTTTCATGATGCCAAGTGTTTAAAGCGAAAAGTTAATAAATTTGTTTGTCCAGTCTAAACAATTTTACTTGCTCTGTCACCATCAATTACATGTGTCATGGTGCTACTTATTTTTATGAGCTGGAAATTGATGCAGCACTTGTGCCACATATTTTATGACGTCACCAAATCTTGTATAGTCATCTTCTCCATTAACTTCTAGTTGAATAGTTGAATAATAATATATCATGCCATACATATCGCATCCTGTCAACCATTATGTCATATAGTATTTCCGTACCTCTAATGTTTCCTTAATTATTTATTTAACTCTAACTCCAACAATCGAAAAAGAAAAGAAACACTCTAACTCTAACTCTAACATGTCTTACGGGATACTTGTTTCAATTTTACCTTCTCATATTCTATTTTAATTCGTTCTAATTTCACTTCTCATCCTTAAAATAGAAATTATATCTCTTATTTTCTATATATTACTTATTAATCAATATTTATCCTACTCTATCAAAACAAAATTCATACTTTATCACCACTTTTCATACTTTGTCATACTTTGTTACCATCTCTCTTACTTATTCACTTTTCTCTTAATACTAGTATTCAGTCTCATGGGAAGATGAATTCGAGACGAATAAAATATTACATTTATTTTATAATTGTCTCATTAATTAACATAGGATAATACGTTTTTCATTAATTATTATTTTTCTATTCTATATGTTAAACTTTTTCCATTTCTCTATTTAATCGTTTTGATATCTTATAACAGACAATGCACTGTTGACTTTCCATAAAACAAAGTCGAAAAGAAGCGACACGAGTTTAACGAAAAGTGGGGAGTATAAGGAAGCGCCCCTTGTTTCAAAGAGAAGAGGACGGGTTATCCACATTTCATTTGATATATGTATCCTATTTCATACCATATATGTTACTTCAACATCTCAATTTTCTTAAGAAGAATCATCCCCATTCATCTGCAAAAATCATTGATAACTAATATTAAAGACCGGTATATATACTAGGAAAATATTGATATATTTTTAGCACAATGTGTTATTAATCATATAAAAGAACATTAAATTTTCAAGAATGACCCATGTTGTAAGTTTTTATCTTTATTATTAGAGGTAGCTTGCTCAATAAAGTTATGTTCTCTTTACTGAAATTTACAGAACTGGATTAAAATGTAGTATAAATTATAATCGAGTAGAATTTAACTGAATTGAATTGATTTTAATTAAAGAAAATAAAGTCTAACTGGTGGAGATTAAAAATGTTATATTTTCAACTTGGCCCAATGCTAAGCCCAAAACTAATTAGGCCCATCTAGCTCGTAAATATTTTCAGAAGCCCAATATAAGGCCCACCTTACCCTGAACGTCAATATTGGGAATGGGGCTTGTCACTTGTCAAGCCAACAAGTAATTGAGGTCATCCTCCTTCTGTTCATCCGAATTTACCCTTCAAAATTTTAAACAAGTTTCTAAAACTCTACACCAGGGCTATGTTTACCCAAATTTTCTACGTCGGTCGAGTGTCGCCCTGACTAATCAGTTAATATATAAATATCAAATACGTGTTTATTACCCTCCATCGTACACAATCATTATATCATATCGCATTCTACTGTCGTTTATATCGTTTTCAACCGCTACTTGTTATTTTAAATTTAATTTTTTCGTTAATTTTAAAAAATAAAAATTAGACACATATTATATAATAATTAATCACAAATGTTTATATTACTCAAAATCAAGGTTGACGATTAATGAGAAAGAGAACAACATTCACATGAACCCTAAATTAAAATTCTTTATTTTAATTTATTTTTTATTACTGATTTTGATTTTTTTAATCTCCTACCTTTAGAGAATATTTTAATTTAATTGTAATTATTAATTGTAATTTTTTGTTTAAAGATTTTAATTTCGTAATAGGGGTATTGAATATATGGAGAATATTTTTAAATAATATTTAAAAAATATTTTAAATATATTTAAGCGATGTTGGTTAAAGTAAAACGTAGCACAACACTTCATGCGATACGAACGGCACTCCATTGCAACACTTAGTGTGAAAGGTAGGATTTGATCTCCACCGTTGAAGTTTTAATCCTATGAATTAATAATTAAATAGGTGACTAACGTTAGTGAAGGCAACACCCTGAATGACTATAAAAGTTTTCATGTTTATCACTAACTTTTTAACATTATAATTTTTTTTTTGATAAAAAGCTCGTTACGTCAACTACTATTTAATTTTTCAGCTAGGGTTGATAAACATAGACCATATGTTGAATTTATTTCTTGGAAATTCATAAAACTAACAAGATTAGCAACAAAATGAAAATAAAATATGTATGCCGAATAAAATTTAGGTGTACCATATTGTTAATTTTATTATATAGTAAAAATATTCGTTGAGCAAGTCTCTTATATGACAGTGTTTGAATGATTTATCTAAAAATAATATATTTTGTAAAAAGTTATTAATATTATTAATCGAAATGTTTATAATTCTAAATTTGTTTTTTTAAATTACAAACTAAATTAATTTCTTTAACATAGGCATTTCATAAATAATATAGAGTATTTTCTTAAAATTATAGATTGATTTTAAATAAATTATTTAGATACCATCTCATGATATCTTATGATATGATTTTTACTACGAGGAAGTTGAAAATTAAATGAACACAGTATTCATGCCTACGATTATGGAGTAAGGAAATATTTTTTAAGTACTCCTATTATATTTATGTTATTTTGTCGGCAAGTTGGAATTACGAACATATTTCTATCTAAGGATATAGATTAATATTTCTATTAGTATGTATAGGTTAAGATTTTACGTTTAGGAGTATCTGAAAAATAAAGGTAGTAGTTGTATAGTACAAACAAATTTATGTTATCATTAATTATTTGATGTGTATAGTTAATATGGTATGTGTATTTTCATTAAAAAAAAATACCGTTAAGAACATTAATTTAAGTATATGGTATTCCACATTATTTGTATGTATTAACCTGATTGAATCTTCTTCTAGTCAACCCATGTCGCTCAATTATTAGCTAGTTAGCTCATTATTGGATTATTGACGTTAAATGTTTTACGTGTGAAGATGTGTTTTCCGATCTCCTTTTATAATTAAATAAGTTATATTTATTATGCCTCCTATAAAACTATGTTAATATCTATCTCAATTATAATTAATTATTAATATTCTTAAAATGTAAAATATATAAAAGATAAGAAATATATCATAATATATATCATTCTGAACCGCAATAAAAAAATAATACTTACATATTTTCTAATTTATAAATAACGATATAGAAGATGAAGACAAAGAAGAAGACATAGAATATTTGAGATTTTAAATTTTGTATAGAGGTGTGATATAATTGAGGGAAATATACACAAATAAGAAGACAGAGAAAATCGATGAAGATGGTATAAAATAATCTTATCACGTGCTCACGTGCTAAAATAGCGAGGCTGAGTTTTTTTCAAAATTTTTGATAATTTATACTTGAAAATTGAATTACAATTGAAGTTCTCCACTCTCTTATATTCTGTTATATCATTATATTTAAATGAGACAACATTGATCTGGGAGCTTATCAAATTATGATTTAGTAATGTTTATGACTCGGGACAAAATACATTTCAAGGATTCAACGGCAATTGAACGAAACCTCCCTTATACAATGTGTAAATCGCTAAATTGTAGTAATAAATTAGTTTTTGTGCTAGAAGGAATTGAGAAAAATAATGTAGTTGAACTCACAATTGTTTGAGTTGGAGTTGTAGTAAATAATTACCGATATAAAAATGAAGTAGGAGCATATCAATTTGAATTGACATTTGACATTGCCCAGTGCAACATTATTCAACATTAAAATATTAGCATATGACTCAATTATTGGACAAGTGTAAAATGTTAACATCTCATGCTTATAAAATACTTATCCAATTGAGTTGATAGCAAATGTAGAGCTGCTCTCATCGTTCCAATGTAGTAACAATAATTAATTAACAATCTAAACAGTCTTGCATTCAACGAGTTCAAAATCACGTATTTACAAATTATGGTGATTTGTTTCGTAAAATTAATATGTCCTGTCTTAAATTTAATTTTTCCCTGTTTAGTAGAGAAATTATTTACTACTCTATTTTTTATTTGAATAAAGTAATAAATTACTAAAAATAATGATTAGCATAAAAGAATATATAGTTATCGTTTGAAGTATAGAAAATTAAGATTAAAATTTGAAAATTTGGAGACTGACTGGTATAGAATTTGAATGGTCTTTTTCAATTGAGGGACAAAACGACTATTTGAATGTGCATTTCCGAATTCAAATCGCTTTCCAGTTAGTCCCTAAAATTAAAATTTTATGTACAAAATATTCGTTGTGAGTGGAGAGATGACCACTCCAACACCTTGATACTGTATAAGTATTCCGTATTGCACAGCAAAACATGTAAAAGGCAGCCATCCCGCCGGGCGGTTGGGCTAGGGAACCAACAAAGCAACCAAAGGCGACTACTCGTAGTCGTATATAGTTTCCTTTTGTGATTTCCATTTAACCGTAGTATCAATTGTTGGACCCTACCCTACATATGGTGGTTAGTGCTTGGAAGTTTCCCCTTTCACTTATCTATCTATCTGTCCAGGACCACGGACAATTTCTCTTCTACTACTATCTATCTCTATTTCCATCTTCTTCTGCTATTTATTATCAACGTTTCCCTGTTCTAAATTCTCTCATCACATTAAACCCCAAAAAAAGCACATCAAATCGAATCACAAACCAACAAAAAACGAAATATCCAATTCTCCATAATCATCAATCATGTGTTGCTGCTGTTGTGAGGATTGCGAGTGTAGGCCATTGGGCTTCCTGCTGGGCCTCCCCTTCGCCCTAGTTGCCCTCATCCTCTCACTCGTCGGCGTTATCATCTGGATCGTCGGGTTAGTACTTACACTCTCTTTCTATAATCAGTTATTGTTCGATCGATTCGGTTATTGATCGGTTTTTCCATATTTGGTGATGATAAATGATTGCAGGATTATACTGAGTTGCTTGTGTCCGTGTTGCCTCTGCGTCACAGTGATCGTGGAGATGGCGATAAGTTTGATCAAAGCTCCCTTTTCAATTATCAAGTGGTTTACTGAGAAGATTCCCTGTTAATTACATTAATCACTACAATTGCTTGCGATTCTTTTCTTTATTTTCTTTCTTGTATATTTAATTAATTTATTCTGATTTTCTTCTACTTTGTAGAAAATACCATATGAGTATTTATTGCACTCTATCAATTGTTTTTTTCTAGCTTCGATTTCTTCCTCTCAAACTGGTACTACAAATTTATTAGTGACATACATCCATGGACTACTTTATTCTGGAACCCTTCAACGTGCTTTCTGGCGAATAATGTTCCTCGAACAAATTACGTAACTTCAACTTTACGCCATTTCTAATTTACTACTATTGACCACATTTTCGAAAGAGGCCTTCAAAGATATTTATTCTAACTCGTTTTTGTATTAAAATTAAAGTAGAAGATTACTGATATTATAAAACTGAATGGTATAATTAAATTTCAAAAATCAATCTCATTATTTACGGCAAATTGACATTAGCGTGATTTTCGATGATAGACAAGACGAAACCGGCGACAGTGGCAAACCATATGAATGGATGGTAGTGTATAAGTTATTGCAAACTTACATATTATAATCAAAGCAATTGAAGATTACAATGACATAATTGATGAAGTCAACATTATTGATCAATCTAGTGTAGCAAAAACGAATAAGAAGAAAACACGATAATGTGGTTGTACATTAGGTGGCCATCACATTGACAATTCAATAAACTTATAAACTTGGGAATCAGATGATTGGCCACTTGGTGGACGGTGAGCTCTTGGTTTTGCTTTTGGATTAACCTGCCTGCCATTTGTTACATGATACATCTTCATGTCAAATCTTCTAATCGTCCCTAAAGTATCATATTCTTGTGTCAAAATCAATATGAAAATAAAGGTTTAACTATTTACAAATAAAACGGGTTTGTCAAAATAAATAATTAACAGCTCAAATATACATCTTTTGAATTAAATATTTTAGAATGAAGTTTGTAAATGTTTGGAATAGAGTTGAAGTTGAATTCGTTTGAATGAATGAACAATGATTAAATTATGGTTAAATTGTTAAAATTAGTGTTTGATATAGAATTGTAATTGTATAAAGTATCGTAGGTTTGTTATATAAGTTGGGTAAAAGATAAATGATTGGTGTAATATGATTGTGATTAGTATTATGATACGATTTAGTTAATTTTGTAAGAAGATGTTTGATAGTATTGATATATATATATATGAGATAATTACATACATCCTTTGCAGGATGCCTATGTTGCAGATGAGTCCACTCAGATCAACAATTACATCCAGATTCATAAATCCGTTTTTTCGTTGACCAGCTTAATTCACTATTCATTTTATTCCCAAACCAAACACGGACTTAGCCAATTCTTTTCACTTTTACTTGAATTGGGAAAATTACAGTACCACAATTCCCTTTCTTCTACCACCGCCAAAACTCTCCGTCTTCTTCCGTCTTCGTGTTCTTCCGTCTGGTTCATAATCTTCCTTCTCCGCCTAGAGCTGCCATGACTGCCCAGCATGCCACCGGTTCCACAGCGGTGCATTATGTCATTTTGGTTTGGGTTTGGTTGGATCTAGGTTGTTGTGGTGTTTAATATAGCTCTATGTGCTTCTGTGATTGTCTGCAGAGCTTCAGTTTTTGGATAAACCTTCTTTTTCAATTTTTTTCTTCATTCCTATTATTTCATTGGGCTCCATCATGCAATTTGTTTGTTATTTCTGCATATTTGTTTGTAATTTTCTTTTCTCAAAGGGTTAAGAAACACTATTATGAAGCTGTTTGGAACTTAGTTTCGTTAGCTATTTCAGAGCATAATTTTTTGGATGAATGGAGTCTAACTAAATTAATTACGGGTAAGTACCGGATAAACCAAATCAATTACATTCAGGTCATGTGATCCTCACGTGGACTTAAGGCTTTTTGGCCAAATGCAAAATCTGAAATTTAAACAGGGGCAGAAATGACTTTTCCGGGCTTAAGTTCGCTGAAAGTCAAATTCGTGGAGCTGGATGTAATTGATTTTTATGGACTATGACTTATATGTAATTGTTGATCTGGGTGGTAGCCACCTGCAACTTTTAAATCTAACAGGGGGTGCAGATGTAGTTTACCCTATATATATTGAAATAATGATTTTATTTGTATATTGAAATATTATGTTATTTTGTCTATTGATGAATTGTTACTTAACATGCTTGAAATTGGGTAATATCAAATACATTCTGATTTATCCAATTTCAATTGCATCTCAAACACAAAAACATTAAAACTCAATTCAAGTATTTTGACTTATCCAATTTCAATTGCATCTCAAACACAAAAACATTAAAACTCAAATCAAGTAGCATTTGAATTGTATAAGCGTTGTTGGAACAAAATGTATGGCATGTACAATTATTTAACCCATCACATATCAAAGTTCAAGTCCATTGTCTTTCAAATTTCATTCTTAAACTAACCCTAGTTCTATTTAAAAAACAACCTTAGCTTTTCCGCACAATTTTTCAGCAAAACGCAGTCATATTAATAAATTAATTCCCCATTCGTTAACGATATGATAGATCTGAAATTTTTATAAACAATTCCCAACAAACAATTCCAATTTTTCACCGGACGGATCTTTATTGTGATGTGTGAGCCGGCCACAATTTGATGTCGAAAAAACACTAATTATGAAACCCTTTGTTTGCCCTCTTGTTCGTTCCTCAAGGCAAGTTCCCGTAGAACTTGCATTTCAAAATGTTTAATTATACTATATTACTCATATATGTTTGATTGTTTTCTATGCTATGTTAATCTTATTGTCGTTACTATGATTATGATGTTATGATTGTTACAATTAATGTTGCCATAAACATGTCTTGGTGAATTATTGATGTTCTAATCTTTTATTTAAGTACTTTGTTATGGTTTATGGGAGTATATGTTCTATAGTTGAAATTTGATGTTGTTCATGGTCATGTTATTGTTGTGTTTGAATATCCATAGGATTGTTGGTACATGACACTGCTTCTTCTTGTTGTTGCAAGATTCCAATTTTACATGACAGATTGTTCTTATTGGCAACCTCTAGTACATGTTACAATATATGAGTTGCTTTTTTACTTGTATGATTTAAGAAGGAGATGTGTTATCTATTGATGTTATGTTATGTATACATTAGTCCATTAGAATATAGATATCATGCATTCACTTTGAGAAGATTTAATAGAAGTATTATAAATTTTAAAGTTCAAAGAAAAGTATTCCAAAGAAAAGTTTAATCGAGTTACCCCCGAGCTAGTTGCAGAAGGCAAGACCCGGCTACATTTTTGCATCGAAAAGCGTCATGTATATGATAAGGAAGTATCTAAGTCCATCCATAAACTAAGTATGAAAAAGGGAATCTAGAAGTCAAGTGCCTTATCCTTATGTCTTTGCAATAAGTATTTAATAAGGGTATCCCCGTCCTTATAAAGTATTAAATAAATATGTTAGCTAGTAACTAAAGCAAAAAGAGAGTAGTCTAACCTAAACAAAAGTAACAAGCTCGTAATACACCACTCTAAAAATTGGTTGCATACTATTAATCATCATCAACTTAAATCACAATTAATGGAAAATGGATTAATGTTGATAAAAAAAATTAATACTATTAATAAAATAAGGTAATTCATCATGTAATAAAAATCGACTAACCTAATTTTTTTTTAAGAGTACATAAAAGGGTAAGTTTACATGATAGTCTTAAATTTAAAACCCGCTTAAAAAAATCAATTACGATTATGGCCAATTTAATTTTTAGTCCTACTTTTCATTGTTGACTTTCCTGAAATACCCCTTGTTGCTTTCCCATTTGCTTATAGCTCACGCCAATTGTAATTCCGTACGTACGGACATTCCACCATCGCATTTTCTTCTCTTTATTTTCTTCTCTCGTTTGTTCAGTATTATATGTGATTTTTCTTTCGATTTTGCTTCATCTTTGTACCAGAAGCATAGATTTTATGGTTTTGTTAACCTATAACGGTCTCAGTCATGCTTTTGGTATTCGATCTGGTTTTACCTTTCCTGATTTGTTGGAAATTGCAGTTTCAAAGTTTCGATTGAATGATTTGGATTCGATGAGGTTTTTTTATATTGTTGATCGGAAGAGATTTTTGGTTTTTATTGATGACGACTTGAATAATATGGTTGGGATGTGCAAACTTCATGGATTGGCGTTTGTGGATATGGATATTGTGGTTGGTGAAGATGATTGCTTGGATGTTGATCCCCTTAATGTTTGTCGTGGTAAGAAAATGTATATTGGGCAGGGTAGTGGTTCTAAACACGCTGATACTAGGGTTGGTGGATCTGAAACTAGTTTCGGTGTTGCTGGCAGGGTAGATATTGTTGGTGGATCTGAAATAGCTTTAATCATCATGAGACTAGCTCAATGATCCTGAAATTATCATTAATCATTATGAAACTAGTTTTAATCATCATGGAACTAGTTCAATGAATATGAAAATAGTACTTTCTATGCTGAAACTATTATTGTAATCCCGAGAAATACTTAATTAGGGTTTAGGACGGGTACATGACGGTACCCACCCTAAACCCTAAACACTAATTAAGACCGTAGCTCCCGGAGGGAGTTTTCAAATTCATTGGTTTTTTTAGGGTTCATAATTCCCTTTAGGGTTTTAGAACCATGAAAGTAACATTTATTAATGAAACTAGCTTTAATCTTCATGAAACTAACTCAATGAACCTAAAACTATCATTAATCATTATGAAACTAGCTAAATGAATCTGAAACTAGCTTGTGTGGTCATGAAACTAGTTTTTTGGGAATGAAAAACTTATACAAATGATATTTAAACTAGAATAAAGACACTTGAAACTACCATAAAATAGAGTATTCGTACATTTATGAAACTACCATAAAACAGAGTAGTCATACAATTCTGATATTAACCAAAATATACATATCAATCCAACATGAAACTAGTTTCAGATCTGTCATATTCTTCGTGAAGAACAGGGGGTCCACCTCGTCATTGGTTAGCTTTTGGAATAACCCTTGAATGGTGTTTTGTCGAGGCCAGTTACATGTTCTGAAAGTGGTAGAGTTTTTAGATACTCTAAACATCCTTTCAGATCTCCACGTTTGAATGTTATCTCCGTGACTTTTTATTTCCTGGAATTAATATAGGCAAACAGTCAAATGCCCATGAAACTAGTATAACATAATTCATGAAACTAGTATAACATAAGTCATGAAACCAGCAGTGTAATAGAAGTCATGAAACTAGCTCAATGAACCTGAAACTATCATTAATCTTCATGAAACTAGCTCAGTGAACATGAAACTATCATTAATCATCATGAAACTAGCTTTAACCATCATGAAACTAGCTCCAATCATAATGAAACTAGCTTCATGAATCTGAAACTATCATTAATCATCATGAAATTAGCTTCATGAATCTGAAACTATCATTAATCATCATGAAACTAGCTTTAATTATCATGAAACTAGATTTTGACTCTATGAAACCAGTATAATAGAAGTCATGAAGCCAACAACATAATAGAAGTCATGAAACCAATATTCACACAATTCATGAAATCAATATGACATCCATGGATCTGAAACTAGCAAACAAATGTTTTACATGCAACTAACTAAAATCGAGTTATACTTGATCTGAAACTAGGAAAACACATGTTTAACATGAAACTAACTAAAGTCGAATGATATTGGATCTGAAACACACATGCATGTGAGTGTAACACTCATTGAACATGAAACTAACCAAAATTATACAGAAAAATGGATTAGTTTCGTACCTTTCTCAGATTTGAAAATTTTCGATTTTGTTTCTTCCTTTTTGGGAATTTCCGGCTTCGATTCTTCCTTGTTTGCAGCGGATTTACTTAATCTCGTCATTTTTTAGACCGGAAAACAATAAAGAGAGGAATTGAAAGCTTGTTGAAGAAGAATCGGGAGAGAAGGAAATTGAATTTCAAATGATAGAAATGGCAGTTGAATAGACGCGACAAATATATGGATAGTTTTGTTCGGTTAATTGTTGTTAGAGTCCAGAAAATAGAATTGATTTATGTGTAAATGTTATTTACGTTATATTTATTTTTAAGAGTTATTGTTTAATGGTTTATATAAGTAGTTTTCTTTTTCTATTAATATTATCACAATTAAAATGTTAAGTGTCTCAAGGTTTTTGAAGATGTCTTGTCTATCTGGTGCACTCCATACTTACAATTGAATATGAAATGCACATAAACGAGTTCCACGTGGTGCACAGACCTCACATCAAATAACTCTATGGCAATGTTAAATTGAATTTATCATTTACAACCAGAGTGCTATCAATTTGGGAGCATATAATAGTCCTACTGTCACACGATGGCTCACTCACCATTCCCTAGTGACCACCTAAACCATATGGTCCAAATGGGTCAATCATCACCTACAACTTCCAAAATATCCGCCATTGTTTATGGATCAATTCTCCTAGAGTTGCTGTCACTATCTTCATCAATCTCAGCATCAACAGTAACAAATGGATGCTTCAATTCTATAATCAGCTTCGGCGATTCACTAGCAGACACTGGTAATCAACTTCTGCTGAGCTCTCCAAATGATCTCCCCAAATCCGCTCGTCCGCCTTACGGCCGCACTTTCTTCCACCACCCTACTGGTCGCTACTCCGATGGTCGACTCGTCATCGATTTCATTGGTAGATTCAACTATGATCTACTGATTGCTCACATTTGTATATGTAGTTTCGTTCTATTCGTATGCACTGAATTGAACTGTAGTAAGAAAAAGTATTGAACTCAATGAATTTGAATTGAACTAAATGATGTCGGTGTTTGGTTTCTGATAGCGGAGAGTTTGGGGATACCTTTGGTTCAGCCCTACATCGGTGGTCGGAATGCCAATTTCAGTAGCGGAGTGTTTGCGAACGGAGTAAATTTTGCGGTGGCCGGAGCAACGGCCTTGGATGCACAATTCTTTGAGGAGAGAGGTATTTTGAATCCTGATACTAATGTGTCTCTTGGAGATGAATTGGATTGGTTCAAGCGATTCCTGCCTACTATTCCAGGTATCCAATCATTTTTAAGTTGCTTCTGTTAGGCTTAATTCCTTCTCTTGCATCTTAAAAGAACTTCTCTAGCATCTAAACAGAACATAAGTAAATTTATTTGTAATATAAGAAATAGAACAGGAGAGCTATTTGAATCATTATTAGGGACTATTAGGGACTAATTGGTATAAAATTTGAGTGGTCTTTTTTCAATTAAAATTGAATTGTTTATGTACAAAATGTTCGATTTGCATGGGGAGTTGACGGCTCCAGCCGTACAATAAACATCGTTACAACAAACAGGGCCTAAATTACATTTTTCTTTGAAAAAATTGAATGTACAGATTTAGATTTGCTCCATTGAGTACAATAATCAACTCCAAACCTTCTCCTTATTATTCACACATATCCGTTGCCATTCATCATTTTTCTTTTTTCTTATCTTTAAACTTTAGTTTTGTATACTTTAAAATATAACTTGAAAAATAAAATGTACAAAATAATTTAAATCACCTACAATTTTATATTTTTAGAACTATAAATAGAGATCACTTTCAACTACATTTAAATTATTCTTTTGATATGTATAAAAATAACTAACAACTTTATTTAAATCTTAATAAGTTGTAAAATAATTTTTTAAATACAATGTTAATAATTTTATATTTTAAACACTCTTATAAAATTTTTGAATATTTAAAAATAATTATTTATATTAAAAAATATTCAGTACCAAAATTCGATGCTCGGTACTCGTGTTTGGACAAAATCAAATTTAAAGAAAAAGATGAAAAGATAAATAAATAAACTAGTGAAATGAAGAAAATAACATGTGGGTCCACTCAATCATTCTTACATGTTTAATACACAAATATATACTATTTGATAAAAATTGTGTGAAGTTGTTAATTGTTATGTTGGCCAAAGAAATATGTTAAAAGTTCCATAGATTAGTATTGATTTGTGAAAACCCAAAACAAAACTGAACTAAATAATTCTTGCGAATTGAAATTAATGAATTTTCAAATTAATACTAGAATATAGCTATATTTTGCATATAGTCTTGGAATGTTAATGTTACCATATCATTGAGGTTTACTGTTATTAATTACTACATTACTCTGTTTTGAACAACACTTCACAATCTAATCTAAATATATAATGAAAGTGGTGTCCATTCTCAACAAAGGTACATGTCACATAGGCAAAGTTTTATGTGGCATGCCTCTTTGAATTTTGTTCAGTTTCATCAGCAAAAATAAATTAAAAAGAAAATATTAATTTAGAAATAACTATTTAATTTTGGTATGTTATAATATTTATTAAATCGTATATAACTTTATATGTAAAACTCCGAAAAATATTTTGACCATATATTTGGATTCATCTTGGCAAGATGAATTCATAGACATCAATTTTATATACATAATGTTAACTAAATAAATTATTTACATATTAAAACAAAAAATTCATAAATTTGAGGATATGTTTTGATTTATTACAATGAAACGAATCCATAAATGTCAATTATTTAAAATAAGAAATAAATTTAAATAAGTATTTAATTGTGTAAATTTATATTTTGTCTTCACTATTTAATTTTGACCGCATAGTATATATATAATTTTTATTGAGTCTCATATAAATTTATCTATATAACTCCGAAAATTTGAACATATATTTGGATTCATCTTGGCAAGACGAATCCATATACACCAAATCTTATATAGATAATGTTAAATAAATAAATTATTTACATATTAAAATAAAAAATTCATAAATTTGAAGATATGTTTTGATTTATTTCGATGAAACGAATCCATAAATGTAATTATTCATT
>JAYMSP010002434.1:0-24296 GCA_036897095.1 Plantago elongata
CAAGAGGGCCTTGGAACGCAACTAAAGTTTAGCACTGCTGCTCACCCTCAAACAGATGGACAATCAGAAAGGACAATTTGGTTCCTCGAAGACTTACTCCGATCGTGTAGTATGTATTTTTCGGGAACCTGGATCAAACACTTGCCTCTGATTGAATTCACCTACAACAACAGTTACCAGGCGTCTATCCAAATGGCGCCGTACGAGGCCCTCTACGGTTGGAAATGTCGATCGCCATTGGATTGAGATATGGAGGATTGAAAAATACATCGACTCGGAAGACCAGTACTTTACACCCTGAAATGGTCCAGGAATCCATCGAAAAAGTACAGATGATCCGGCAACAGATTAAGGCAGCTCAGGACAGGTAGAAATCATACGCATGAACTGTTGTGTGTGTTCGGATCATACTCCGGCTCACATGCACCTTACTAAGACTACAAAACTTTGAGTGCATATGTTTACGACCCGATTAGATTATTCACTTTCACAATCCCGACTGTTATGAGAATTGTCCAATTCACTTCGTTCACCATTGGATTGGAGTGCAGGTTGCCTCAATGCTAGATCTCGCTATATTAGAGTCAGTCGCCATAAGCACATACTATTGGATCTATTTCTCAATCAAGCATTTCAAAACACATATTTTATGTGAATTAATCTTTCTATTAAATAGATAAGGATATGCTAAATGCATTACTTTATTAAACCAATAAATATACTAGTATTGAAACACCGCGCTAAGCGCGGTGCTCATATAATCCCATTGATTAACTATATCAAAACTTTTCAAAGTTTAATTGACTTGACTTAAACATGCTTTTAATATAATAAATAATAATTATTCTTAATTGGGTTGTGAATAGTAGAATTAAATTCTATAGGGTAATAGCACATACTCTCATGAGAAACGCTTTGAAGATAAGTTATTTATAGAATGTTAATATTTATAAGAAAATCGTTCATGCTTTACATAAAATATCTGTAGTTTTTGTTAACGAAGTTCATAACGTCTCAAATAAGAGATACAAATAATATAGACATTTTTGTTAATAATATCCATCATTTTCATGGGTACATATATATGTCTTTAAATGTATTGTCTGGTGACCGTTCTCTCGGAAGAGTAACTCTATTATATCATACATGTAAGAGTAAAAAGATGAGCGTAAACCATAAAGATTTTGAGTTATTTTAAATTGTTATGCTAAATGAAATTTACAATTAAAGGTTAACAATAGAAAGAGATGGGAAAATTAAAAATTCGTGAATAATAGACGGATTTAACACGAATACTATTTTGACTTGATTACAATTTGACCCTTACATGAAAAGCCCCCATACCCATGTAGAAGTCACTGCATGGGGACAATAATATTTACACATACTTTAACACTAAAAATAATCATAAAGCCTAAAAGTGTAAGCTGAACATATTTCGCAAAATACATAAACCATAAACTCTTATCTCGTTGATGAAGGTAAAATATTTTTGCAGAACAAACTCAACAACAAAAATGCCACGCTAACAGCTTGATAAGAGAAAGACAATTAATAGTTCTTCCTACACCTTAGCCACTCTTCTCCAAGAACATTGCCTCGAAGAGTCGAAGTGCTGGGCCATGCGCCACAACTGTAAATGCTTATGAGTTGTAGAGAAGTATTGTAGTAACTGCTTAACAAATTACAGAACATGCACCGTAGACACGCTTCGTTGGACTATATATTACATTGACTCCCCAACCTTTTCCCAAAACAGATGCTCTGAACTGAGTCGCACCCACCCCTTCCCCTCACCACCGTCAGGCATCCTTTTTCTCCTAGCAGTTTCTCGTATTCAGTTTGATGCCCACACAGGGGCTGGTCATCTAAGATGCAATGACAGTCGCTATTTTTGCCTGATCTGAGGCGACGCTTACCGAGGTTAGCCCTTTCTTCTTTCCAGAATATCAATGGTAATTAAATAATTGATTACCCACGGATCTAAATATTACTTCATGGAAGGAGGGAAGGTAAGATTATACAAGTACGATCTTAAAGCATTTTAAAAGTCACAGGTCTCTCACGGAAACTGAATAATTCTATACACTAAATTAAAACTATATAAAATTCAACTTTCGTGGTAGAAAGCTACTATGCCTTTACAAAATATATGATGCATATATCACAAAATAGGAATTGGAAACTTTGCTCACATCAACAAACAACCCAAAGCTGGATATGAGACTAATATTTGACCAATTATTCACATATATAAGCAGAGCATGCAATTAATAAAGACAAAAAACTTGAAATTAGGATAAATTGAACATCATATGTAGCATACTTGACAATTCAAACTGCATTGAGAAAAGAGAAAGTACTGAAAGAAAACCTGAAAATTGAAATAGAACTTCGATTTTGAAAGATGCTACTAATAACAACGCCCGCACCTTTCATACTGCAATTCTCGGGGGTGGAGAAGATGGGATTCTAACACATCATGGAATCTGCCTCACATATTAGGTGGACCGGGCCTGGTGTGGTTGCAATAACACATATTCCATAGCCTTCACAGCATAGGACCCCCTATCTCTCCCTACGAAAATTCATCATCTGCATTTTTCTCCAATCTCAATTGAAGTCGACGAGATCATCTCTAGGCCAGCTCCATGTTTTTTTTCAATATATTATTCGCCATTGGCATGACATTCTGCAATTGGGTTCTTCTCCTTCATCAAGGAATTCCAGAACAAATGAACTCATGTAGCTTACACATTCTCACTCTCACTGAAATAAGCATAATGGATAACATCATCAAGCAATACATCTTTAGAAATTCATTAGATCGAAGGTTAGACTTGTTGCAATGAACAATCGGGAAATGAACAATATTAACAATAATGTCAAGGGGGAAAACAATGTGGTTGTAAATGAACAATTAACAGCAACATTGATTATAATTGTTGGTACATTGGTTTTTTTTTGATTTTACGCAACAAATTGGGAGTCAAGCAGGGGAATAGCTTTAGGATTTGCATCATTATAGATGGAGACACATAAGTTTATTGATAGGAATTCTCCATATGTGAAAGTGTCAAAGATTGTGAAGAGTTAATGGACCCATGTAATGTAATACATATACATTTCAAAAAAATATATCCATCATTCTCTCACATAAAGAAAAAAGGTACCAAGTGTGTGATTTAACAGCATAATGAACTATATATATGTCCAGGGAACTCGTTTTGAAACTTTCTAAAACTATAAATGCTTAAGGTCTAATTCAAATAACCACATCCATCCCATGGAACTACTCAACAATATAAGCATGATTGGACAGAATAATTGAAATCAAATAATTCACATAAGCATTCCATCAAACAGTTGCACGAGAAAAGTAATTTCACTGTAACGAAGCGCATAACATTGTCTGTGTAGTTTGTACCTTCACCTAAACTCAGATTATGCTTCAATGAGAGCAAAGCATCCAACAATCAATTGGAATTATTGTGATATTTAGGCCGGCCTAACCATCCTTTAATTGCTGATCCAAACTCAACGTTATCTACTCTTCAGTTGGTTGGATCATAATGATCAGAAAGATAAGGAAACGAAAGGGATCCCCAAACTATGTCTTAATTAGAAACAATAATCCAGTAACCCACATTGAGGTGCATAAGAAACTCAGCGGACAATGATTGTTGTTCAACAGATACCCATAAATAATGCTGATTATGGAATTTACTACATACCTGAAGAGGAAGAACACGAAGAGAAACAACCAGCCATTGTTGGGTATGTTGTAGTAAAACTGAAAATTTTGGTTTGAAAGAGTAGTTCATTAATTTATCATAGCGAAACGATGCATCTCTCGGAATGGGGTGGGAAAGCTGCACGGCAGAATCGATTGGAATTGTTCTTGGAATTGCATCATTTGGGTTTCTGTTGATGTTGTGTATTGAGGATTACGCTTATATGGGACATTTATGGGATTTATTATATTGGTTAATTTATATCTATTATCATGATCTACTTATTAAATTGTCACTTTTAATTTAAATTATAATTGTTCGCTACTAATTTGTTATTCTTTGATTTATTTAAAAGATCGTCAATATTGTTATATATTTTATTTCCAATTGAATTTCTCAAGCATCATTGCAGAGCTCTACACTATGCAAGTAACAAGCTCAGAATAATATTTAAATAAAATTAATGTATATTGTATGGAGTTAGACATGTTAATATATAATTCATTTATAAAGATTACTGGCACCGCGCTTAGTACAATATATTCTTTCTAGCATGTATATATTCGACAATAAACGTTTACCTCTAAACTAGATATGTATGTATATCGAATGACTAATAGTACCTAAGATGTGTCCATGAATTGCCAAGAGTAAAATTTGACCAATATCTCATTTCAGTCTTGTTCATATTCATTAAATGTATGCAATTTACTTGGCACACGCATTTAAACTCTTATCATAACTCATCATTTCCTAATTTTAATGACATTTTGTTTGTCTTGCACGCTGCTGAAGAGCTTAAGCTTTCAAACCAGGTCTGGTCTGCCTGGACAGTATCAGCATCATCGTTTCTTTGCCATGACCAATGCGCATGGGTGTTGTTAACTACCTTCAGCCGCGCATGTCCAAAGCTTGCCTCCTGAAAGAGTGAGATTGTAGGACTCGGCTTCTTGAACCTGAAATAACAAATTTGAAACATTATTAGCAATAATGGCCTAAAATGGCTTCAAATTTCACCTTAATACTCTGCTGCAATGCTGCAGAACATTTGGCTAGCTATTGGCCTATTGCTAGGAGCTAGGTGCATTTGCATGTGTAGTATTAAAATCATATGTAACAATAGATTAAGGATGTCACACCATATCGTAACATTTTGTATTTTTGTTACACAAAGTACTCTACGAAGTTTGGTCATAGAATGTGCAGAAGGTACTTACAAAGTAGCAAGACCTTCTCTGTTTCCTCCATCGCCTATGGTCACATAAACTGGACCACATTCATCAGCCTTGTTATCATAAACTCTAGTCTGGATTTGACAAATTTCCAATTCAGTGACACTGATCAATTCACTAAAAAATGTTAGAACTAAAAGGATTCTTAATTTTCACTTACAAATCTTTCATAAGCGTGGACATGTCCAGCAAAGACAACATCAACTCGTGCCTCATACAGAATCTGCTCAAGAGCTTTCCTCATGCTCTCTCCTTCACCTGCGTGAGCAAAATTTGAGTTGTACCATGGTGCGTGGATCAAGGCAAACATCCAGGGAGTCTTAGTCCGATCAACCTTTGCCAGGTCTTTCTGGAGCCACTTGTATTGATCTGACTTTGTGTCAAAGTCCGTGTAGGAACCCAACATGAGAATGTGGGCCCCGGCTACATCGAAAGAGTAGTACAAGTTGGAAGTTGACCCGCTTTCCTCAAATGGCATGATCCATCTGTGGTTATAGGCCTTGAAACCCTTCGGATATATGATTGGGAATGTTTCCACCTCATGGTTACCTTCGGTCACCATCCAGGGCCTAGTGCTGGCATATTGCTCGACTAGACGACCAAATGAGTCCCATAGTGGCTGTTGAGTATCCGCGTAGGATAGATCACCAGGTAAGAGAAGCACATCATAGTCCTTAGCACCAATGTGGGATAAGGTTGATGATGTCCATTCAGTTTGTCCTAAATCTCCTGTGTTAATAAAGTACCAATTAGCTGTTTAGAAAAAAAACTATTAACGATACTAGTATTTTGAAGTTGTACAAAATGGTTTAAAAGATACATAATTGGTTCGACTAAGATAAGTAGGACATTTTTAAGATCCGACTACACTGGTACGGCTTAACGTACACCTATCTCAGTTGTACTAAATATCAACTGTTAGATCGTTTGTAAAAATATAATCTTAACCGTTGATGTTATTTATAAATATTACAATGACAACTTTGTAAATTTAACTCTACACATATGATTATAATGTCTATGCATATAAAACCATTTAAAATAAATATTATAAGTTTAATTTTCAAATTAAAATAAAAGCTCTATACGTTTATTTATCTTCTATAATATTAAAAAATCAACAAAAATCAAAATCCTCCTCTCTAGATGAAGAACCCTAATTTTGTTAATCTCTCACATATCAGGATCATCACATAGATTTGCTGGAAATAATGAATAAGAGGCCCTTCCATGACCAATTTAGAAAGAAGGGAAGGAGTGGATCAGAGAGACATAAGGGATCCAATTCACAAAGAATGCATCTTTTCCATTTGATTCTTATAGATAACTACTTGGGTGATCAATAAAATTGATTGAAATTAGAGGAATGCGATGATTAGGTTTCATAATATAATATTGGGAGAAAATAACGATGCAGTGTTAGTTTAGATTTATGAGAATGGTTCTTGATTTAATTAACTGGAAGATGAAAAAATAACTTTACATATTAAATTAAAATTGTAATATATTATGTCAATTTGACACGTAGATATATTTATTAAAATTATCATTATAAAAATTATAAATTTTATTAACAGTTAGGATTAAATACAATTGAAAATGATCTTTTTACAAACAATTTAATAGCTATTAATAAATATAATTAAGATGAGCGAACATTAAGTTATTATGATTGTAGCTGAACCTTAGCATAACTCTTATGGGATCATTGGGATGCATTGTATCATGAAGAGCCGGCCCGCATGGCTCGGACCTTATGGCTTAAGAGATGGTGCTAAAACACACTTAGTTTATACTTGTATTAATATTCCGTTGTCCCACATGCTTTACCCCTGTATCAGTATAATTTCTAATTCTGACACCATTTGAGGAATCTCAACACATTATAATAGTGCTAATTTTAAACACAAAATTGATCCCGGTATTCCTAAATCTCCACCCAATTCTAGTATAAAAGTCAATTAATCAGAAGTAAATTAAATTAAATGGATCTTAATCATTAAGTTTGTAGACCATCGATCCTTATGGTAATATTTTTGGTGTTTCCCCAAAAAAATAAAGAAACACAAATAACTATAAATCAGTGGTAAGCATTGTTCAATTCCATCCGAATATTGTTTCCCCAAAAATGTTTCAGTTAGTTGAGAGTTCGTTTTCTTTTGCGTAAAAAACGTTAGTTACGTTTTAGAACTCCAAACTTTAAGCCTTTAAGAAAAACAAAGAAACTATGCTTTAACAGAAAATCTCCCTTGCAAGCTTTCCGCACTTCTAACGTCCAACCAACAAATTAAACCAAAATATACGCGAAAGAATTAACAAAGGAAAAGAAGTCCAACAGACAGTACATACCGGCAACTGCGAATTCGATTGGGAATGTTGCAGGTGGTGTTCTGAAGCTGAACTCCGGTCCGGAACCACCGCATTGATAGTAGTAAGTTGTACTTGGTTCTAAAGGTCCAATTTTGACATGATGAATGGAGCCTGATTTGTATAAGAAGTAACGGTACGAACTACTCTTCCCGGTAGCAGATTTGTCATATGTCCCGGTTGATGTCCCGTATGATACGGTGGATTGTACATTCTTATCTTCAGTGATCCATGAAATTCTCATGTAACCTTGTCCTGCCAATGAAATATGGACCTGGAAATTCCACAACGAAATTGGACTCACTAGAAATTCTAAGATATGATGAGCAAATATAATGCATGACAATAAGAATAAGGGTAAGTACATATTATTGTGCACGAATTCACTAACCTGCTGAGGGTCGGAGTCGGACCCTGTATGTGACTGGAGAACAAGGGGTCGGGTTGCTGGACGGATATATTCAGGCGATACCTGGCCGGACAGCAAGATCAAGAGCAAGAAAAAGAGATGCTGCGAAATCATTTCCATGTAATAATCAAGAAAACTCGATGTGTTGGTAAGACTGTACGTCTATCAGGGGATTATAGTTAGTAGAAACGACAGACTAGTACGTACTGTTTTGGTCTTAGAGCTAGCCAGGTGTTTTATATATAGGCAGATTGAATGAATTAGAGGAATTCTCAAAAATTGGGCAATGTGAGAAAAATAGTCGTGGCTGGATAACAATAACGTGAAGGAACTGATGTATTCGTATTGTTTCCGAATATGCTTGAGTATAATAATTTCACATACTTCATATGATTATGTCAAAGTTCTTGTTGTCTCCTCTAAACTAATGTATGAATAACCGGTAAAATCAAGATTAGGATGTTCATTAATGGAAGTAACAGGAGGATGTTACATGTACACTAGCTCTATGCCGAATTTCACTTTTAACTTTTTACTATTAAAAGATTTCGTGTTTAATCACGAATTAATTACAAATCGTATAGATGTTGGTTAGATCATTGTAGACCTAACCTCTGTAAAATTCGATATTTTACCTATTTATTGAACTGTTATGTAAATATGGAGTTACATGATCCATGCTCCAACTAAGTAAATAAAATATCCTTTAAGACTTTGTTTAAATTATTTAATAGTTCTTAAGCTTCATAAGCTTATATGTTAAATAAGCTTTGTACGTAAACTTAGAGTTTGTATTAATATAAAGTGGACAATCTAATAATATTATAGTTCCTGAAGAAATAAACCAATTTATATGTTATACTTATAAGTTGCTAGGTAACTTAATTATCATGTAGCAGTAAATTTTGCTAAACAAAACCTAGTTAGATACATAATTAGTATTCCTTTTGGATCTCTCGAAGTGGACTTGAACCCACATAATCCGAGACTAATTAGGATGCGATAGGACGCGCTCCTGAATCGGGTGGAGCGTGTGGGAACAGGGTCTTATTAATGCGATTCTCATTCACCAATTGTTCTTGATCTTTACAAAGTTTAACTTACTTAATTATAGTTACTTCTACAGGAATCAATCCTAAATGGCCGGTGGAATTCCATTTAATCGTGACTATTGGAGTAGGCAAGAGTTTAGGGCACATCAGATTACAGGTAAGTGCTAATGTTGGACGCCAACTTGGCAATTTAATTGGTGTCCAATCCAACTCAATCCACATTAATTACTGTAGTGCGATTATATATATATATAAATTAAATACAAATAGGTTGGTGTATCATATTTTATGTGCAAATTAGGAGCCAAGTAATCTTGTTTCTAAACGACGAGTTACTTATAAATTATTGATAGACAACGAAGGCATTTTATAATCGATAAGTCGCCGTTCAAAATTTAAAAACGACATCTGATCATGGGAAGGAGGAAGGGAAGGAGGAATGAGTATTTATATATACAATGATTTATAATTAAATGGAATCATATCCTAATTTCATGGAGTAGATGATGTATATGCATATTCCAACTGTACAATGGATCAATTGATAGTGACAACAAGTTAATTAACTCAACTCATTAATTAGTTAATATTTAATCATGCCTTAATAAATTCCACAACAAGCGAGCAAAGAATCAGAAAAGCATATTCATGGGACAGTTTGTTCTACAGATAACACGCAGGACTTATCACACATATCGTCGTCTTATTACTCCCTTGAGCTGTGTCATATGTTACTTGGCAAAGTTGTACACCTATAGCAATGTACCGTCAAAATCGTGATATTTTAGCTTGAGAAAAATATCATATCCTCCAGTCTGTAAATGAATCATTTGTAGCCATAAGATATACAATTCAACTTTATATTATGTGTGCCTAGTAGAATTAGTTAAGGTTATAAAAACTTAAGCTCATCATTTTCCCCATCCGGTTCAACACTTGAGATTGAATTTTAACTTATTTGAAAGTTCAAATTTATAAAAACATTTAACATATTCATTTATGTTATATCTTTGATAACATATACTATAATTGACCGGATTTTACCAGTTTAGTTATGTGCACAATCCTGATTAAGTGTCTAAATTGCACTCTGATTCCAGTGAACAGACCAATTAAAATTAGAGCGGTTGCACTATAGTATAAAATATAGATAGATGGATCATGTCTCATGAGTTCCAAATTTTGACAAGAATTAATTTTGTTTCACTAAGCACATTAACCCATCATTTCTAAATTTTTGTCGACTGTTTAGTTGTTGCCCTTGCAGGCTGTTGAAGAACTTAAGCTCTCTAGCCATATCTGGTCCGCCTCGACTGCTTCAGCATCGTCGTTTCTTTGCCATGACCAGTGCGCATGGGTGCTGTTAACTACCTTCAGCCGCCCATGTCCAAAGCTTGCCTCTTGAAATAGTGAGATTGTAGGACTCGGCTTCTTGAACCTTAAAATTGTCAGTGCGCAACATATAAGCTTAACCAGGCCTCAAAAATCACAATATGACATACTATGTAATGCTCGTGTACTTCATGTATAACAGACGTATCGAATTCGAAATATAACACATTTTGTAGAATACACCTAGTTCATGATGATTAAAATCGTGTAAAGGAACTTACTTAGTAGCAAGGCCTTCTCTGTTTCCTCCATCGCCTATGGTCACATGAACTGGACCACATTGATCCGCCTTGTTGTCATAAACTCTTGTCTGAAACAAATAATGATCAAATTTAATTAAAGGATACATATATTTCAGGTTATCTCGTTTTCATTTAAAAATTTAATAGTCAAATAATTATAACTAGATCATTTTTATGAATTAGTGTTTGACCGAGTTAAAACCTGATTTTGTAAATTGACAAAGCAAACACGACCTTAGGACTCTTATGTAATTGATATAAAACATTAGACTCTCTTATGAAATTGTAATATAGTCGTTATAATTCGATTTATTTTTCTATTATTTTTTTATTGATTTATTAGCTATTAACAACTAATTTAATTATATACTTTACTTTTTCCCTTTTACAATTGTTCACAACCTTTAATATTTATTATTCATGCACTTTTTTATTGTTCTCTTTTGTATTTTTTAACATAAATTTTTATCTTGTATTGCTTTTCTATATATCCGGTTTTCTCAATCTTTTGATTCCATTCACAAATTTACCCAATTAACAAAGGTGTTGCTTAATTCACAGATCATAATCATAAAAGTCTCGATTATTATTATTATTATTATTATTATTATTATTATTATTATTATTATTATTATTATTATTTGTGTGAGCATGTCAAATATTTAGATAGGAAGGATATGGTCGGTTCCATATATATTCAATAAATTAAAATAAGATTTTTCTAAAAAATTACTAAATGATACATTTATTTCATACAAATTGGGCGAACAACAACACTTGTGGAATCTTGCTTTGAACTAGAAGATAATTTTCACTTGTACATAAAATAATCAGTAAAAAACAACTCAAAGGAACCAAAAATGATGTATAAATAGCCTTCAAATGTCCTCCAACGACTACTTTTTTAAAAACTTACGAATAGTTTCAATTACATACAAATACATGTTGTTTGAAATCAACATATGGGTCCTCACGTGACAGCATTAGTTAGGGTTGTTTAGCCGAATTCAAAATCTGATATTAGATCAGGGGTACAAAGAACTTTTTAAGTATTAATTCGTCAAAAGTTAAGATTGTTGGCCTATATGAAATTAAATTATATCTAACAGGAATGTCTATATTATCAATTGACTAATAATATTTCATGTGTAATTAGAAAATTTTAGAGTCACGTGTGATTTGCCCTTAATTAAATTTGGGGAATTAACTTCCACAAATATTAGAACTAAGTGCATTGTTGAAATTTACTTACAAATCTTTCGTAGGCGTGAACATGTCCAGAAAACACCACATCAACCCGCGCCTTGTACAAAATCTGTTCAATAGCATTTCTCATTTTCTCTCCCTCACCTTGATGAGCCGAATTAGAATTGTACCATGGTGCATGGATCAAGGCGAAGATCCAAGGGGTCTTGGTCCGATTGACCTTTGCCAGGTCACTCTGGAGCCACTTGTATTGATCTGATTGGGTGTCAAAGTCCGCATAGGATCCCAGCATGAGGATGTGAACCCCGGCTACATCGAAAGAGTAGTACAAATTGGAAGTTGACCCGCTTTCCTGGTAAGGCATGACCCATCTGTTGTCATAAGCCTTGAAACCATGTGGAGATATGATTGGGATTGCTTCGATCTCGTGGTTCCCTTGGGTTACCATCCACGGCCTGGTGCTGGCATATTTCTCGACTAGGCGGCCGAATGAGTCCCACAATGTTTGTATAGTATCGGCATAGGATAGATCACCTGGTAGAAGAAGCACATCGTAGTCCTGGCCACCAATGTGAGACAAGGTTGATGCAGTCCATTCAGTTTGTCCTAGGTCTCCTGTATTAAAATTGTTCGTTGCCAAAACAATTAAATGTTTTAGTATTTTTCAATTTGCACAAAATGGCAAAAAATCAACTGGTTTCGACCATGGAAAACGTTTAAAAATTATTACATAGACCGCGTATATAAAAATGTGGCAGGGGAGGGTGTGTTACATATACGTGTTCATGACTGCATTCATTGTAAGTCCACGTGCATTGCCATTGATTAAATGAGATTATTTGGAGTGATTATTATACACTGATTTAAGGAATCATAGTGAAATAATAGCATTGAACAACTAATTGAATTTGTAGATACATTTCAAAATAAGTCATGTGATGACACCAATAATTTGTGCATAACTAAATCAGAACGAAAATAGTAATGCAATTAATTTGTACATTGAGAAATTTGTTTTCTTTCACACAATATAGCCTTTGTGACGTTATATAGAACCCCAAACTTTAAGTCTTTCCTGATTCAGGAAAAACACAACATATATTGTTTTAAAAAACACCCTTCGCTTGCAAGTTCTAACTGCCAAACGACAAAATCAAAGGCCAAAGTGACACGCAAAAGAGCACTCTAATGATGAAAGAGGCTAACAAGCATACATACCGGCAACTGCAAATTCGATTGGGAAGGTTGCAGGTGGCGTTCGGAAGCTGAATTCCTGTCCGGAACCACCACATTTGTAGTAGTATGTGGTGCTTGAATCTAACGGACCAATTTTGACATGATGTATGGTGCCTGATTTGTACATGACGTAACGGTACGAACTACTGGTTCCGGTGGCCGATTTGTCGTAATTTCCGGTGGATGTTCCATATGTTACCACGGATTCTACATTCTTATCATCAGTGATCCATGAAACTCTCATGTAATCTTGTCCTGCCAATGATATGTGGACCTGAAAAATCAAAAGAGAGAGGAAAATAACTTTTAAAACTAAAGATGGGACCAAATGCATGACAACAGGAACACATGTGTACACGAGTTCACAAACCTGTTGAGGTTCGGAATCGGACCCTGTATGTGACTGGAGGACGAGGGGGCGGGTACCGGGACGAGTATATTCCGATGAAACCTGGCCGGACAGGAAAACAAAGATCGAGCACAAGAGAAGTGGCAAAATCATTTTCATGTTGCCAGAAATGTGAATGTGATGTTTTGTTGTCAAACTTTGTTGACTCTTGAGGATTTTTAGTAGAAAAGAATACTACTCTTTTGCTCTTCTATTTATATTGGCAATACGAGGAATGAATGGTTTGAGCTATCTTTGAAAGTTTGGGAAGTGAGAAAAGTTATGGTGCATAACGTGAAGGTACTCTAGCATTAGTTGCGGTTATATAAATAATTATGCATTGTAATTATATTAATTCTAAATTATTCTTTGAAATTACATAGAATATATAAATTATGTTTTCAGTCAAAGCTTTTTAATTATTTCTCCTTAGTTTCTCTTTTATATAACATGTTACAATATTGAAATTGGCTTTTAATATCTAGTAGTAGGAGGAGGAATTAAATGTTTCAGAATATATATTGAATTTTATTGCAAATCATCTCAACTTAATATTAAAAAAGGAAAATTAAACTCCTTAATACGGTGTACTAGTCCTTAATATTGAGTCAAATATTATATCATGGTTACATCATGGACCTCATATATACGTGACCATATACAATGCATTCATTGAAATTTATGTATTGTAGATTGCATACTACACATAAGTTCTTATATTGGTCATGAATTTGTTGGCAGTTAGCACCATGAGGGTACTGCAGGAAACATTAAGGTGTTGTTTGGTGTTGACATACCATCATAATTAAAAATGTTTGCATTTTAGTTTATTGACGGCATGATTTGACATATGTCTGATATTAAAATTTCACATATCGGGCAACCCTCTGATTGTCCAATTAATTTGATGTGGCATCGGCATGTATTTGGCACAATACCTCAGATTTGAGCTCGATATGAGGAATTGTAGCTATGGCATGTTGGGCCTAAGTGTTCATAACAACAATGTCTAATCCAAACTAAGAAATGTCATATTGTCTTTGGACTTCGATATAAGACTAAAATATTATCAAAATATTATTAAGAAGAGTACGTATACTCATAACCACGCGAAACAACTTCTAATGAAGACATTTTAGGTGATACATTTTGTATACATACATTAATTTTAATTAATTTCCAGTCATTGTACCCATTTTTTGTGAAAGTAAGACATGTGAATTCTGTTTTCAGCACATACCAAGAAGTTAAACTTATATTTATACTGTTGGGACATTTTATCCTCAAAGACAGAATGTGATTCAACTATGTTGACACGGAAAGTCATTGCGACGTTGATTTATCGACCGACGATCGACATCGGTGTGTGACTCGTCGAAGAGCTTGAAAGCTAACTTACGTAATTGTTGTCAAAGCTCGTTAGGCGACAAAGTTCCAAATAACTCAGCATGATATAGGAGTACTAATTTTGTTTTGTTTGTTGTCAGAAACTTAGCAAGCATCTCGTTAATCGTTATCATCGTATACGCCTCCAATATTAATGTAACCATTTAACTTCTATCTATGATGAATATATATCGTGCATATAAGGCATGGCTAACAGTCACACAAAAGTTCTCCGTCCAAAACTATATATACTATACACAATTAGGGTATACCTATTAGAAATATTAAATGCAGTACATTATTTACTAAACACATGACATTTTCTTAACATATTACAAATTAACTTAAAATTATATTAATTTATAAAATAACTCACTAACTCTAAAATAATACAATTTTATTAAAAATTACTTTGATTTATTCATTTCAACTCTCTAACATGCATCTTTCTATTCGAATTTTCAAATAAACATAATCGAAGAACACGGAGGTGGTTATAATTTTCAAACAATCATATTTAAAATTTTAAAATAATGTTATAAACAAATAAATACAAATTTAATCAAATTTTATCCATCAAATTAAAAAATTTAATTACTTGAAAAAAAATTAAAAATAAATAAATAGGCAAGACGCTGCTTCACAGCCTTGTGGGCTGTCAAGACAGCCCGTCTAGTAGCCCTCAAGGCTGTCAGGCGCCTGGCAGCCTTTTGGCACCCCTGAGGGCTGCCAGATCAGCGCCTGGCAGCCCCCAAGGTTGCCGGAGTAAGGTTGCCAAGGCTATTTGTGTTGTTTTTCTATTTTTCTAAATTTTAGTGAAATGTTGGGTATTATTCGAATACTATAAAATAATTATAAAAAAATACAGATATCAAATTAAAGATATTTTGTAGATTTACAATTTTGATCATAGTGTAACTAATACTTGTATGATATAAATTTTTGTTCTCGTATGATAATGTAATGCGTTTATATTATTATTTTCGAAGATTTGAAGTATTGTGGGGTTAAACGAAACATATGATAAATTTGGAGACTAATTTATAATATTTAAAGTACCTTTTACAATATATTAAAAAGTATCCTGCGTTTAATAAAATGTATCCTGCGTTTAACAATTCTGTATATATTTATAGTGTATAGTACCCCCCATCCTCCCAAAATATAACTTTCCATTTACCATTTTAAGTGTGTTTTAAGTAAAAAAATTATTTTCATTAAAAAAAATTAGTAAACCCATTCACAATAACTTTGAAAATCAATTTAAAGGAAATGTGTAATAGTAATTTATTCAAAATTAATATATATTTTATTGTATCTACTGGAAAAGTAAATAAAAATTTATTCTCCAAATAGAAAGAGTATAAAATGTTTGATAGAATTTTTTTATAATATTACTAATTAATCTAGGGTCATGTAACGGGTCAATCCAAATAATCGATTGATAAATATACTGTAACCAAAGCAAACATACACCAGCTGGTGTAAAAATGTTACTATGATCCTTGTTCTTCGTGATTTTGCTACTCATTAGACTTTCTATGACCATGGGCTATGGATGGAGTGCTATGTAAAAATAAGTCCGAACTCTCTTTAGGAGAATTAAGCGCCTTAGGTGCATTTTAAAATTTAATGTTCAATCTCGAATTTTAAAGGAGGTTCAATTATAGATTTTAATGAGTCCGACTCTATCAAAATCATGAGGCTGAACCTCTAACACTTTAACATTTGGGCTCAAACTTTTAGACTACATTAAAGGCTTATCTACCTAAACTTGGGTCAACTCCATTTAGAGCCCAAGCGTTAATGAATCCTAACTTGGGCTTCACATGCAAAGGACTTTGCCTATAAATATGAGTTTATTTCCTCCTCATATGGTAAGTATGAACTTCTACATACTTCACTCTCTAAGTTTAGAAATTTGAACCCGAGCTCAATCAGCCTCTAAACCACGTTGAGTCCGAGCCCGGTTTGTCTTAGGCAAACCGGCCTAAAAGGGTCTAACCCCTTCCATCTTTCTTTCAGGTACTCAAGTTACGACGGACTCCCTAAAGTACCAACGGACCTGATCACCCTCGGAACCCTCCACAAGTCAGAACTGAACAACAAAGCTAAGGACGCATTTATCCTCATTCGGACTTGAACACCCTTGGAACCACTCCCACGTCGAAACTCTGAACAACACTATCACCTCCTTAACCTAAAAACTATGTACCATGAATCGAATGAAGATGACTTAAGGGAATTAAGACGAACTATCTTGACTTCCTTCCTTCCTATACATATTACAACTTCTCTAATCCGTGAACTTAGCACTTACTGAAATTATACACTATTTTGGAGATTCAAGTAATGTATCATAGAGTTACTATATTCTAATGATTTGGGTTTCAAAATAAATAAAAGACGAGACTTTGAACTTCAAAGTATTAATCATCTCTTCTAAAAAAAACACCTGAAATCAATACGAGCGAATCTAAAGAAACAAATTTTGCGGGCCACCATAACTAGCAAAACCAAAAGGCAAAGATCTTGCGAGTAATGGAAGGTAAGGTGTAACGATCTGAACCGTTAATGGGCCAAGTCTCGACCATTTGGACTGGAGCGGTTACTCATGGACAGCTAACTCTTCTGGTGATATACTAGCCCCACCGTACGAACACAAGTCTTTTGCTACACACTTTGTCTTCATTCATGTATGCGCGAAGCGGAAGGCTTCTCAGTTGGTCATCCATCCTAAGATTATTCCATAACAAATATGCTTAATTGTAAAGTTCTTATGGATGAATTTTTAAAAAGAAAAATGTACATTATTAATGTGAGTCACTTTTTTATTCATTTTAAATTATATAAACTTTACTTGATATTTTAAGATGTTACATAGAGACTCACATAAAGATTATTCAAAAGCTCCCGTAAGAGGACTAAACTTTCGTATGAGAAGCATATGAGAAGAGTATGTAAAAAGAGAAATATAATAATTTTAATTCGTATCCATCTACCTTTTATGTAATGTCATGGCAAAAGTGTTGACTTCTCTTTCAATAAACAGTGATTATTTAGTAGCCGATTAAAATCGTTAAAATTAAATATATACACTTAAAATAATTATTTTAATTTGGTTTGTATAACTGAATCGTTTTTTATATATTTAATTAGTTAAAAAAATTTATTGGATGACAACTTAAAAATGATAAACATATATTTTTATAATTGATCTAGTTATTTTTCCTTTTCATTTCACATTATATGTATATATATGAATTTAACTTTACTTTTCTGTTCTTTTGCCTGAATGATCAAGTGACAAATTGATAAACTTTTGAGTTAGTAAAGCTGGCTTAAGAGTGTTGACCATCAGTGGAAAAGCTTTACTGTTCAGACAGATCAAAAATTGAGCAAAAAGGCTCTTAATTCTTTCGACTGGTCCTGGAAATAATAATAATAATCATAATTAAAAGTGGTAAAAAAGAGTTTAAGCTAGCTAGCCTCACGTGTAGGGTTAAAAATTTATAAGGCACCGTAATAATTATTGAAATTCCATCATTAACCTTGCAGGGATTGGTAATTATGTGAAATGATTAAAATTACCACAGAAAGTAAAAAAGGGCAAGAAGAAGAAAGGATGATGTCACTGCATGGGCTGGTTAAAGATAAAGCAAATCACATTCAAGTGCTATCCCTCACATCTGTAACCACAAAACAAAGCACCCACACATGTGTGCGAATTATCACCATGGCGTATTCCATTTTAATTATGTAATCTAATTAAATTACAATTCGATATTCATTCATCGTATTAAATTTTATTGATTAAAAAATAAAATTAAACAGCTTATACGAAATGAATTGAATATTTAACATATGAATTGTTTGGATTTAAATTTTAATTCAGTTGTCTCAAACTAAAATTTGAATAATTCAACCGAAGTTTTAATCCAAATCGACCAGACATTCATTTAAAAAAAGGAGAATGGATAGCCAGTCCTAATCCGCCATTGAAACTAAACATCTCCAAAATTTTACCCTGTCCACATCATGTGGAATCAAATGCCATGGCCAAGAGGTAGACAAACCTGTCAAAACATAATGAGGATATTTGTTGGGTCTTAATTAGATACTTAAATAAAGTGAATGAAAGATAAAGTAGCTAGAATTCATACATATATATCTCCTTATTTGTTATTTTTAAAACCCTCATTTGTTCATTCTTTGATCAATGAAAATTTTGGATTAGGCATTGTGTATCAAGTGAAAAGTGATTCATTTAACATTTAGACCAGAATACGTATTACGGGATGGGAAAGTGTATGAAATGATGGTGAGCACTTAATGGAAATGAATGAATTGGCCTGTTGGTCAACAAAAATGACTTTTACATGTACTATTTTACCAAACCCGACGCTTATAGAATCATTAGAAATAGTATATCAACTTTGGTTAAAGGGGGTATACTCCATCTTAAATGGCTGCGAAAAAGTGAAAACAATTTAAGAGGCGGTTAAATTATAATTATGATTATTATTTACGGATAGGAGAGGGTGTAATAAGTACTTGGATTCAATTTGCCATAATTCTGAGTAGTAGCAATTACTAATTGAAATCATCACCTCTCCACGTAATTATCACAAGTACTCTTTCTTGCATGAGGCCACTATACTTTCTATTCATCATTGATTCGGCCCTATTACTTTATGTCAGGGGATAATTAAGTTGGCAATATTAGAAATTACTAAAAGAGAAAATTTGATACTAGCTAATAGATTAACAAACTTTTTCATCAACATAAAATAGTCATACTACGTATGCAACTATTATTGTAATGCATCACCATTTTAAATTAAATGCAAAGAGATTAAAATAGTTGAAGATAATACACATACCAATTAAATTACCTTTGTTCATAATTTCACTTATGAAAAATTCAGAGTTAAGCATGTCATTGCTCTCGATCAATCTTAAGATGTCTTCCGACTATATCCTTTAAAACCAAAGAGAAAATTACTCTATATATAATAAATGACAGCAATTTACGAAAACATCATTTTCAATGTAAGGGTAGTGTACTGCCCTATCCTTTAAAACCAATGAGAGAACGACTATATATATGAAAAAATGGTTGAGTTTTAGAAGGAGTTGTTCATAAATAATTATGCCGGTCTAAAAGGTTGTGCATTGCACTATCCTCTAAAATTAAAGAAAAAATCACTATATATATTTCATAAAATGGTTGTGATTTACGAAAAATGGTGAAGGCAATTGGCTCTGCGGTTTCAGTAAACCCCTCTCATGCCCTACCCTTGAAGAAGCATACCTTAAGGCACTTCTTCAGGGACTACACATAGCTTGGGAAAAAAGATTACCGAAGATTGAGATATAAACTGATTGCCTCACAATCTATCATTTGATGACACCTATTGAAAGATTTGAATGCAAGGAAATGCATATGCTTTAGCTAAGAGTTGTAGTACTCCTTATGACGAAGATGGGTTTCTTTGACTCAACTTCGCCAACTTTACATGAACTTTTGAAATATGATGTAGCCTAGCGGCATTCATTCCATTTCTTTCATGACAAAAAATAAAACATACTCCTACTCGTTTATGTTCAAGAACATTTTTCGTGAAACTTTGAGTATGAATAGGAACAAACAACAGATAAAAATGTTCGTTAAAACATTAGTTACAATGCCTATGCAAGTTATTAGGCATGAAATAACCTCCATTCGTAATGATTGTAGCTTAATACTTGGAAATATATCCCTATTGATGGTAGGTTATTTTGTATTGAAACATGAGTTGCATGACATGAATCATGCTCTCTAGTGTGACTAGTAGATGATTAACAACTCAAGCTGCCAAAATTAGGGAGGGAACTTACTGAAATTGATTCCAAAACAGAAGATATGGTGAAGCTATGTAGCACAATTGAACAAGGCTTGGAACAAATTTTCATGAAAACCACATGATGTAGTTGTGAAAAATGAATTGTATGAGCTGTGAAGCAAGAGGGTACATGTGTAAATTCCATATATACTTATTGTAACTGATGTGGAAAATTCAAAATGGAGTATATCCATGATGATAGACAGAAATGGGATATAAATGCAAATGAAAAAAGAGAGAAAATGATGGAAAAATTGGACCCAATATCAGAAAACGGAACAAAAGAGAATGATCAATGGATTAGCTAGGGTGCGGGTGGGTGTTATGATGAAGTAGTCGGTTCGGTTCGGACCAATCCAAACCAAACCATCATTGTAAATCTTGGACTAGTTCACTATAGGATCGGTGAGTTCACATAATCATCAGCTGAAATACCAAGAATACCCCTAGTGCCAGCCCATCATTCACATGACGCCAACCCCCCCTAATAAAAACAAGTCATCATCATAAATCATTATATCTCACAGGGGTAATAAGTAAATTATTGAAAATGGAAAAAAAATGTAACAACAGCAACAAAAACATTTAAACCTCTCTGAATATAAGCCGCCTTATATTCCATGCTTGCTCTTCCATGCATGATTATTGTGGCAGAGAAGTAGTGAAAAAGAAGAAGATGATGAACACTATATTTACATACATACTCTCATCTCACACCTACCCTACACTACTACTACTACTACTACTACCCTTTGCATGTCCACATTTCTAAACTCCAAATGACCTTTTTGTCCTATAAATAGCACCCACCCCATTGTCCCCTCTCTATCACTCACACAACACTAAAATTCACAACACTCTCTTCTTACTGCAAATCAAATCCACTTCTGTTTCTCCCAAGTTTAAGAAGCTTCTTCTTCCACCTCTCAAAAGGTAATCTTTTTTGAACCCAAACACAGGCCCACTTTTCTTTCTTTACTTGCATTTTCTTACACAAACAAAGCTAGACAAAAATACTTTACCATACCTCAGTAAACTATGGTGTTTCATATTCTTCTTGGCTTTTTGCTCTTCTTACACCAACATACAACTGCATTAGTAATGTTGCATGAAAAAGAATGTTGTGTAGCATTCTTCACCTTCTCCATTGTCTGATTGTCTCTACCTTTTCTTTTTTTAAGTTTTGAGTCTACATCAAACAAATTTTCTTTTTTCATACTTTTTGGGCAACATGTATGTGAAATTTGTCTCATTTAACACTTTTATTCTAGTCTATACACCAGATACACAAAAGCAAGAATCCACTTCATTTTTGGACAACTACATTTTCTCATCTACCCTTTATGATTCTTCACCAAATAAAAATCCTCTGTTTCTAATTGACAGGATCAAAATGGAAAGACTCAACTCAAAGCTGTATTTGGAGAACGTCTACATCATGAAGGAAAATGAGCGGCTCAGGAAAGCAGCTGAGCTTCTGGACCAGGAGAATCAGGCACTGCTTAAGGAACTCAAGAAGAAAATTGCCGCTGCCGCTGCTGCCGGACAGACATTACCGGAACTCTATGCACAGGCAACTAACGCCACTAGCTCCAAAGGTTCCAACAAGAAGGGAAAGAAATGAAGATCCTATCTTTTGATCATCCTAAATACTAGTAGCAATAGTAGTAGTAGTGGACAATAGTAGTTTTTCACTAGCAGCTTTAGTTTTTGTCAGAACCATGTTATTACTCGGTCTTATCATCAACATTATCATCATCATCTATAAAGATATGGAAGTTTGTTAGATAATCTTGTTTTCTAGTTCCTGTCCATTCTAATCCAATTTATAACCACTCTTGCAAATTCAAGAAACAGGGTATTACTCTGAACAGAGGAAAACAGGGGAAGAAGTAATATCAATAGAAACAGGGGAAACAGGGGAATATGAATGTAATGTTTGGCATAGGATTTTAATCGATACAACTTAATCGAGTTTAAGTTGTATGACAAACAATTTAGAATTGATGGGGGTATGGGATGATGGTGTAGTTAATGAGATTGGGAATCTAGTAAAAAATGTTGAATTGGTGATGAAAATATCAATTAACATGCTAAAGTTCGTGAATCCATTGGACTACATAGAAAATTTTATTAATCAACTTTAGAAATGGATATCTAAAGTTGTTAGCCTTAACTGGAAATAGATTGGTACTGCCATATTCGGCTCAAATTCTTGTGGGGATTCAAAGACTACGTACAAAGGTCTATTTTGAAAGGAACGCTACATGTCCCTTCTAGGATTTTCCAAGTTAAGAGGTCATAAATTATCTTCGTTTAACATACGTATTCAGTAAATTAGCTAATCAGTTTTCGAGATTAAGTATTCACATTTAGTGGGGCTCCATTCCCTTTAACTTAAAATCAATTTACTTTTATACAGCTCAGTTTCATTCAATTCAGTTCTATTATGTATAGTTATAATTTATATATTACTCCAGTTTAGTTCAATTAATTTAAGTTCAATTAAATTCAGTTTAATTTCATTCAGTTAAAGTTCAATTAATTTCAGTTTAATTCAGTAATTTCAATTAAAAATAAAGAGTCTAAGTTATTTCATTTAAATTATAAACTAACTGGTTTAAATTATGTAAAAGAATAGTTTAAGCGGAATGAATTAAGTATCATGCTGACCTGCACCCTTCTTCCATATAATTTGGACGTCACAAATGATGTTTTAAGAAAGTGTAATTAACATTTAAGGATTATTTGATATAAAATTGAGTGTCTTTTTTTAATTAAAATTAATTTTTTTATAAAAAAAATTTAATTTGAGTAGGGAATTAGCCACTTAAACAGTATGACAAATAATCCCTAATACTTTTCCTCCGATCTACACGTATACGTGAATGTTTATTTTCCAAATATATTTCAAAAAATATATGATATATTTATACATTTTTCTCTTTTCATAAATATACATACTTCGTGGGATGGACCCTACACAATGAAGAACCAAAGTTTTGGTTCTAAATATCTCATTATGAAATATCTTTTTCGCAACTTCAAATTCGTATTCTAAACTCAAAAGTACAAATATTTCCAATCATGTTTATGATCGACACATGAGAAAAAACTTCCTGTTATCACCCCACAACTCTTATATCTTCCTCTATTCTTAGTACATAAGGTTTCCTTCGATGTCTCGTACCTATTTATTTTCCTACACATTGCAATTGTCCCAGACATATCATCATTTCCATTGTCATTCATTGTCTTCTTGCAATCATGGCAAGGTTCAAGGATGTATCATGTAACCTTGTATCCTTGCCCGTGTGACAAGCCATATTGTGGTGGATAGTGTCTATAATGTTTAGTCTATGTTGCACTATGTTTTTAATGTCTCGGGACGGATTGACATAGCGCTTAAATGTCCCGATTTGAATACTTAAATAGTGATCGAAATTGTAATGGGATTGTTAAAATTAGTGTTTGGTATAGAATTGTAATTGAATATGGTATTATAAGTTTGTTATATAGGTTGTCTAATAGATAAATGATTGATGTAAGTATGAAGTAATTGGTACTGGGATTTGATAAAATGTATGAATATTATATTGGTTAATTATTAATATTTAAGGTTGTTAGAATTATATGATTAGTATAATTATGTAATAAGTTTTTTGGTAATTTGTATATGGAATAATATTATTATATATTAAAATGAGATAAAATTACAATAATAAAATTATATTCCAGGATAATCGAAGCAATTATAATTCGAATTT
>JAYMSP010002435.1:0-24295 GCA_036897095.1 Plantago elongata
TACAATTCGACTCGGACTGATTTGTCGTGTTCTTGGACTGTTGGTTGTCGTGATTGATGGAGGTGATGATGTGCGAAGTTTTCGGTAACCTTAGCTTGGATTCGGAGTGGATTTGATGGAGTTTTGAAGCTGGAGGTTGCGTAGGGACTAAGTTGTGGTGAGGAAGGGAGAAGATGTGAAAGGAAGAAGAAGATGAATATTAATTCGATAAGGTCTTGTTTGGTTTGTCAGTTTTACAAAATATGATTTAAGCTGGTCAACTCTCTCTCCTGTTTTGGACTCAAACGTAATTGTTAGACAAAGAGGGACCAATCTGAGAACCGGACCTTTTGGAGGGGAGCAGTATGATATAAGCCCTTTTATTATTTATAAAGAATCTATTCGCTACTAGGTAAAATAAAAATACTTTTGCATATCAGATCACAAAACTCTTTCAAAGTAATCTTTGTGGACTAATTAAGACAACAACAGTGTTGGCCTGTTCCTAGTGAATTTGGGATACATATTCCCGTCGAATAAGTTGGTTCACTACACATTTTAATACATTCTAGCCTTGTATTGCATGGCCCTTTATATCACAATCACTGCTTCCAGATTTGACTTCAAACCCTGAAGAGGTATGCACATACAAAAAAAAAAAAAGGAAAAAAAAGTGAAAAAAAATTACTTTGGTGTTGATAATCAAAGCAAGGTACTATAAATGCTAAATCGACGTGCTATGTAATTATATTCGACTTATATTCTTGGGCATAAAGTTAAAGTACTATTTTTATTTTAATGTAACTAGCTATGAAATGGTGGAAAAACATGTTTATGCCATTGTTTTTATTTTAAATCAACAATATAGCTTTACATTCATCTAAAACTTGGAACAAAATATTGTCACGAAGAATATCAATGGAGTGAGATAGCATGACACTTGAGAGAATAAGAAGGAATGCTAGACAAAACTTGAATGGCACCATATTGTTTAATATTTTGAAGAAGTTATGATATGAATGTTTTGGGCAAGGATTTATATAAAAAAAGTTGGTGAACAAGGTTCGCTTAAATGAGGAGTGGGGGTTATTTGGGACTATAACAAAAATGGTGTGAATTAAGGCATCCATTACAAAACCAATAATTGTATGTTTACGTTAATGTGCTAATGAAATGTTTAACATGTGTTTTTTATTATTGCACATTGATGGAATAAAATGGTATTAACGTTTTTTTCCCTTCTCTTTTAGGGGTAAATATTTTAAGGAAAGATTATGTGGAGTCTCAAAATATTAAAGTTAAATAAAATGATGAACATTAAATGGATTATGAATTTTTTACATAATTAATATGTGTGGACATTTACTTGAAATATACCAGTTATGTAAACAATTTATAATTCATTTCATTGTCTATCATTTTATTTAATTTAATATTTGGAGTATTCATATATTTTTTTTCAACATAAAAAGTTTTCCCTAAAGAGAAAGAAAAACAACCTTCATAACTACATATTTTATTCTATCAATGAGCAATAATAAAAAAAACATATCAATCATTTCATTAGCACCTTAACGGAAACACAATTAATGGATTCACACCATTTTTTTGTTACAGTCCCAAATAACTCTTTTCTATATAAATCGTTGTCCAAAACATTCACATCATAACTTCTTCAAAATAGTCAACCATGTGGCGTCATTCAAGCTTTGTTTAGCGTTCCTTCTTGTTCTCTCAAGTGTCATGCTCTCCCACTCTGTGGTTATTCTTCATGACAATCTTTTATTCTAACTTTTAGATGAATGGAAAGCTATACTGTTGATTTCGAATAAAATCAATGAAATAAACATGTTTGTCACCATTTCATAGATGATTACATAACAAAATGGTAATTTAATTTTATGGCCAAGAATATAAATCGAATATAACTACATAGCATGTCGATTTAGAATTTAGTACATTTTTTAATCAATACCAAAATATTTTCTTCACTTATTGTTTGATATATTATTTTTCTTTGTGCATATTTCTTCAGGGGTTGAACAAGCAACAATGATCGTCATTTTAAAGGGCCATGCAATACAAGGCTAGACTGCATTAAAGTGTGTAGTGAACCAACTTATTCGACGGGCATATGTATCCTAAATCCACAAGGGACATGCCAGCACTATTGTTATATTAATTAGCCTAAAAAAATTACTTTAAAAGACTTTTGTGAGGTGATATTTAAGAGTATTTTTGTTTTGCTTAGTAGTGAATAGGTTCTTTATAAATAATAAAGCTTGAGTTATTCTTGTTAGTTTATAAAGTAACTATATAATGATATAAATATTCATAAACCTCTACAAATATAATCAAAACAAGACACTTAAGAGAGATGGCGCACCAGAGCCTTAATAAGAGTCTGGTGGTGGGGGTGGTTGAATAACTTATTGTAAATTTAAACTTATATGAAGGAGGTGGTCGATTACACACCCTTAGCACCCAACATCAAGAAGGTAGCATTTAAATTTTTAGTTAACTAACCTGATAAGTATGTTCATATATTATATTTAGAACCAATTTTTATTTTACACTAAAATATTTTGGGCCACTTTAATTTTACACAACAATCTTATTTTATTTTTTTTGGAATCGACACTAAAACATTTATCAATATTTTGACCTCTGACACCGGTTAGACGGCTGTTAAATCTCCGTTAGTCGTACTTTCAAATTACACCAAAACCTTTGCAGAAATTTACATTCGTTATCGAAACCTTTGCAAAAACTTGCACTCGCTACCTGAACCTTTTTCTAAAATGAAAATTTACATATAATATGATTATTATTATTATTATTATTATTATTATTATTATTATTATTATATATTTAATTGAAGTTTTGATTTTAAGCGGGTTAAAGGTCAAGGATGAGTCATGATTAATCTTCCCCCCTATTTGTGAATATCGCTTTTTCTTTCAGGTTTGGTACATGCATGGTGGATATATAGTTTTTTTTTTTAATTCTTAACAAATATTATAGATTGGTGATAATTGTAACTTGATTGTTATTTAAAATCTCCAATAACATAAAATTTGAGACTATTATTTATGACATGATAGTTTTTTTATTGGTTGTTGTACATTTCTTTGAACTTTGATGCACAAATATGTTTTAGAGGCTCTATTATTTGTCAAAATTACTTTTTTATTTTTTAGTAACAAAAAATGTACTTGGAATTTAATTTGGACTTACTAGCTACATCTTTGACTAGTCCATTTATGATAAACATGATCAACGGATGTTACTATACATGCTAACTTACATGTGTGTCACAAACATAAAGAATGTATATGCCCAAACTGAAAGAAAAAACAAACTCATCATTAATTGAAAATAATCATATAAAATATCATGAAAACTTAAAAAATATTATGAACTTTTTCGTTCTAGGAAAAAAAAATCGACAGCAAGTGCAATTTTTTGCAAAAATTTCAGTAACAAGTGTAAATTTCTGCAAAGGTTTTTGTGTAATTTGAAAATACAACTAACGGAGACTTAACAGTCGTCTAACCTTTGTGTTAGGTTAAAATTTTAACAAAGGTTCTAGTGTTGACTCCAAAAAAGTTGTGATAAAAAATCAAAGTAGCCTAAAAGATTTTAGTGTAAAATAAAATTAATTCTTATATTTAACAAATCAGCTAATTAATTTATAAAATGTATTAAAATAAATTAACTTATCAGCTATCATATCATCTTGTTTAATTAATGACCAACTTAGTTTTTGGAAAAAGAAAAAAGAATATTCATGTGGTATTAATGGATGAAAATAAATCATCAAAACTAAAAAATTAATGAAATGAGAGATTTTTATATTGATTTGATTAATTAAAATGTATATAGTTATGTGAAACGGTGCGTGAGTTATTTATTAACTCATATATGTCTTGTTTGGAGTGTTTTTGTGTTGCTATGTTAGCAATAAAAATATCTCTGGAAATTGATCGAAGCTCTCTAAATATCGTGATGGTTGAACATTAGATTGAATAGGCAATTGTGCGGTAGATCTGGAGCCGTTTGGGATATACCAATAAAAGAACTGGAATTCTGAAGGAGAAATAAAATGACAGTGGATTTTGGGACAACTATTCACTAACGCAGAATAAAGCCCATCATCTTCCTGAGATGGAAGCAGGAAAAGAAAAATCAGAGGTTGAAGTTGAATCTTAAATTATTATTACTACTAACATTTATGAAAAGGAATACATATAAATCACTATCAGGCTTAAATTAGTTCTACCATGGATTTCTATGACTAAGTTTTAGCTGCTACAAGGAAGAATAGCCAAACCAGTAATGGCCTAATATTACAGAGATGCAGCAGCACATATCTGGAATGTCTGTCTACTCCTAATAACTTATAAATCTGTTTCAGTTTTTGTTCTTACATCCCCATTTTCGGGATGTTTGCTCATCTTCAGATGGTTCACATTATGGACAACACTGCCAGATTGACTAATCACAGTAGCCATCCTGTGTGGAGGAAGAACATTTGTTCTGGGAACACCATTACCCATTAACTGTTGTTGAGTTCTCAAACTTGAAGCACCATTGCTGGCAGAATCCCTTCCATTGGCTGGCTCTGGTCGTGCCATAGAAGCGTGTTCTGTTTCTGTAGGGAAAAGAAGTGTCGTATTAACTTCCATAAGATAATTTTGCCCTTAAATCCGGAAAACCAAGAAATTATTCATAAAAAGGATGAATACTAATATACTCAGACTTAATTTGCCCTTTGAGGAAGGAGCAGCCACGACAACATTATTCAGATTTGACAAACATTTTCTTTTTGAAGTGGCAAAGGTGACTCGAACCCCCAATATGACAAACATTAATTTTGTTCTCCAACAACATTAATAAATGAATGAAAAAGATTGGTTTACATACTAAATCTAATATTCTAATCCAATCTTTGAAGATCTTAAGACAGCCTGAATCATTATATATGAAGGACAAGAACCAGATCTGGGGTAGTTAGGACTTAGGAGGTTTGAGACTTTGAGTGGCACTAGAGTAGAACAACTTCTTTTATGGATTTCTAAAGGCAATTTAACACATGTAAAAAGAACAAAGAAGCTACAGAACTTCTTGTTCTTGTTGGTTATTTAAGCTACTGCTCTTGCTGGAAGGAATAGGTGATTCCCGGTTATGCTTAATGAATGAGAATTTCCTCAAAGATAATAAACATAGAAATAATAGCAGTAAGATGCCAAGTGGAGACTATGAAATTTACCTTTTATTTCTCCTAAAGTGATGAGCCTGTTGAGACAATCTCGAAACTTTGTTAAGATAATTCTTTCTTGCTCTGCATAGGTCTCAGTGGGTCCTTGCTCTTGGGGCACTTGAGACTTACTGTCAGTTGGTAATCCATTAATGGAACCAGCAGTAGAGAACATAGTATCTTGTTCGTCGCACAATAAAGCTAATGTGCTGGGAGACATTGGCCTGCCTTTTGATATATCAGCTCCATCTGAAGCAGAATCATCAGCTTTGGTCTTCTCAGTCGGGTTCTCCGGTAAAACATCGCTACTCGGAGCTTTGTCATCTGCAGAGTGCTTCTGGCTTGGAAACTGCTCTTCAGTTGATGGTGGCGCTACTGAAGTATCTCTGGAATCTTCTGCTCGCTTTTCTGCCGCATTTTCCTCCTCTGAAAACCAATACAAGTTACAGGTTAGTTAATTATTGAACCGAAATTTGAACTAATATTCCTTCTCTCTTTATATTTTCATGCTGCATTCTTTTATAAATTCAATAATCTCGGACTCAACAAGCAATGGAACCACCTCTTCGTTTCCTTTTCATTTTTATTTAGTTTAATTTATGAATTAATGTACCTTTTTCATTATTCCCAAAGGAATAAATTACCATTTGCCATCTGAAGTTATTAGCCGACACGGCATCAAGTTAACCATACAGTCTAAAGGATTTAAGAGCAATCTGAATACTAGTTATGAAACAGCAAGAATATTCTATGCAAATTAATGCACAAAACACCAGGGGCACAGATATGGCTGGAGAAACTTCACAAAAGCCACCCATACCTGCAAGTAACTTAGCAGCTTCTCCTGAATATACAATCAGAACCGAGCAGAGTTCCTTCAGGTCCTGCGGCTGAATGATGTCCGCTAAAAGAGACCTTTACACATATTGCACTGTTTAGTTTTCTGAAGAATTCAATAAAGCCATTCTCAATAGAAAAGGTATTTACCTATATGTTAACTTTGAAGGGCCCAAGGCTGAAATATTACCAGGGCGACCACCAGGAGCTACAGTCGACGAAGAGGAAGGGGCAGAGGTTTTATTTTGATTGTCCTGTTGACAGAGAAATTTGTGCCATCAGATACGTAGTATAAGAAGTACAAGTGTAAACTGAAAGAGAGTTAACTTGATCGGTCAAATAGCCAGTGTTAAGTGTTGAAACTTGCAAAAATATTTCACACTTCCAGTTGTTCCCATCAGTCAACCACTATATGCAATTATTCAGTAAAACATAAGTTCTTGACTTCCCAACGATATAGAGGTGGTAAAAAGGCTTACACTTAAGTCAGTAAACCATGACTAAATAAATTATCTCCATGTACACAATTTGTTTCATTTTTGGATAGCTACATGTTACAGTCATACAGTGTTTACTGATTTAAGAAAATAAACAGGTCAAAAAGTAAGGCACTCTACAACTTTCATGAAAACATAATAGTAAAATGAATCATGCCATGTCATACATGTCTTACAGATGAATATCATGTCATACTCGCGAGCTAGGGCGGAGAAATGATTTATGATTATTGGGCGAGCAATTCGAAGTATATAAAGGTGGTTTGGTTGGGTTGGGTAGGGTAATGAGTTTCCACATATCAAGGACGACAATCTTCGAAATTCTATTTTTATATATTTATGGATAAATATGATAATATTTCAGAAATATAATGCTAAGAATCTGAAAGAAAAAGTTTTTCTAATATTCTAAACAATATGTTCATTTTCTTTCTATCAGTTACAAGAAAGAAATACAACAACATTCCAAAAGAATTAAAAAAAAAACTTGGATTTTCAAGTTTTCTAGTTAAAAGAGTACGGACCCTTATCTTTTGATTCTCATAATCATAGTAAAACAGGAACTCGAATAAATATTTAAGTATTACATGCAATAGGAAAAGTAGAAGTCTACAAGAAAGGATAATAAAGTAAAGGAAAAGTTAAAATAAATACATACCAATTGCAAATGTCCCATCCTCATAATAGGGTCTTTTGCAGTTGATCCAAAGAATATTTCCTGTGATTTTCGTTTCTTATTCAATGGAGGAGATCCATAACCCGATGACCCAATAGCTCCGGTAATTGCAGCATTGGCGGCTTGCTGGATAAATGCGATATTGTGTGCATTGTCTCCATGAAATAAAGCCTGCCTTTCTTCACTTCCTTCGTAATTTTTGCAGTCCATACATTTACAGTTTTCAGAACAGAGAATATTGGCTTGAAAACATTCACAATACTTTTTAAGGCATCCAGATTTTTTGCAATGACATCCTTTGTTATGCTTTGCAGCAATTATAATCTCGCCCGGCTCCTCCTAAATAAATATCGAAACAATATTTACCTATTTTATTATTTAACAAATTAAGATAGAAAAACTTAAATATTTAATTATTTAACAAATATCGAAACAATATTTACTTATTTTATTATTTAACAAATTAAGATAGAAAAAATTAAATATTTAATTATTTAACAGGTATGTAAGAAAAGCAATAGGAGCATAATACACTTTTTTTTCAATAATCATGTTAATTATATGCAAGATTATAAATTTCAAACAAATTTTATTTACGTTATTAAATAATAAAATTACCCTGCTATCGCGAGCTCCATGTGGGCTACTAGCAATTTTTGGCCTAAAAGCATGAGGATTACGCTCTAAAGTAGCCTCGACCGCTTCTCGTCGAGCAGGTTCATTTTCAACATTGTTATGACAATTCACACAATTGCATCCATCACAATATATTCCAGATGCGAAGCATTCACAATACCTATAAAAAATAAAAAAAATATTAAGTAATATTAGTTATAGTTATCAAAAGTTTAAGTTTATAATGATTAAGCATATTGCACCATATAAGTGAAAAAAATAGTTAGTATTTACTTACAACTTCAAACACCGTGAATGTTTACAATTACACTGTTTTTGCTTCTTTGGGGTCCCTTCTTTTACTTCTCCAACACTTGACCTGGGCCTTGCTTTTGGCGATTCAGGTTTCCTGAGGAAGTTAAAAGTTTAATTGAAGAATACATTGCATCATAGTATCAAGATGAAAAAGATCTTAAGTTTCAAGTTTTAATAACATGAAACTTCAACCATATGCATTAATGTAGAGTATGCAAACAAGGCAACAATGTCATACATAAAGAAAATATGATATCATTATGATTGTCTTTGCAAACAAACAAAGTAAATCTAGTAATCTACTAATATGGAAGTGATTCATCAACTGAACTGCCAAGCGTCAAAACTAATTAAGTTCTTCAATGATCCCAACTACTTACATAATAATGTCACAATTCAAATGCTAAAAAGTTACAAATACAGATAAGTACTATCATTAAATTTGATCTTTGATACTTATACATAATCCAAACAAAGAAATAATTCTCATCCACACTCTGTGAAGCCCACAAATTTTGTCTAGTTCAAGAAAAGTAAGTTCTAGGGAAAAACCAGTAAAAATAACCATGTTGGCTTGTCCTAGTATTTAACTCCTATTGTTTCAAGCAAGCAATATTACAACTTACAAACCTAATTTTGAAAAATAGACAACCATTGTCAATCAAAGAAAGCAATTTTTTGAATTTCTAGTGAATATTGAAACTTTCATAGCATAAGCATAAGCAATCTGACAGAACTACAAGGGTTTCCATTTCACACTCCACTGAGTTCAGTTCACAGAGCTGCAAAAATCCTAACCTCCTGTGAAGATCCAGTAATGCCAAACTTTTCAAAATGTCCATCAATTACCAAGATCAGAACTTGACAACAAACATCAAAAACAGAAGAAGAAAAAAACTAATCTTCTGCACCATTTCAGCTCAGCTCACTAGCTAAAATCCAATATTTTCCAATCAAAGTGAATAATCATTAATTAGCAAACGAAGATAAAACTCACACAAGAGGTCGAATCGAAGGCGGTTGTGGAGGCTGCTGCATCCCCATAAACATCAAATTAGGCGGCTTAATCGGCTGGTTCGGGAGCTGAGCTGGCGGCTTGGGTAGCTCGGGCTGGTGGTCAGCCGTGGAGGCGCCAGCAGTCGTTAATCCAGTAAAATCCAGCTGCCTGACTAGCTTCCTCACAGGAATATCCGCCGCCGCCGCCGACGGAGAGGAAGAAACCTCCGATTGCTCCTGAGGCGGCTGGCTTTTTGGAGGGAAATCACCTCCCTCAGTTTGCTCCATTCAAAACTCTCAATCAAATCGAGAAAAGGAAACAATGAATAATTAAACAATAACGCCAATTCACCAAACCACAACCGGAAAACCAAAAACAATCGAAATTCCACTGATTCTTGAGCAGAATTCGCAGCAATCGACGCCGAAAACCTCGAGATTCCTGATTCAAAACTCAGTCATTCTCCAAAACAGCTCAGATTCGAATTGGAGAAAGGCAGAAAACAAATAAATCAAAAACCTCAATCAATCGGTGAATTAGGAATAGAAGGTAGAGACTCTGTAGATGTTTCTTCTTCACACACCATACATTTAGGTGTATGTGACGAATTTGTAGAGGAACAGACAAACAAAATTTGAAAAGGAATTTGTTGAAAGAAAGAAAGAAAGAAAGAAGAGAGAGATTTTGTGTTGTGGGCTTTGTATTGTATTTCTCTTCCTCCCTCTCTAGCTTAGCTTTTGAAATTCAATTTTGTAAATTTTGACGACTCGATTAAACTCGTAATCTCATCTGACGGACCAGATTAATTTCCCTCATCTCACGGCTCTCATTCATAAGGTGCTCATGGCTACCTTTTGGGCCGTTGATTTTTAATACACTCTAAATTTCCTTCTATTAGTTGTAAATATAATCAGAATGGTTTTGTTTATCTGTTTGCGCATGTTTACGAAATTGGACCTGATTGGTATGACACGTACGCAAGTGTGGTTGGTGTGAGTGCGTGTCCTGTGATCAGTGGAGAGGTGTAGTGTAGTTACTGTGAGGGTGAGTGTGTGCGAATTTCGCTCATTGAAAAGAGATTCTGTTTCGAGAAAAGAGTGAAATAAAAATATTATTATTGTTATGGCGCTAAAGAGTCAGTGACGCAGTTGACTTGCTAGGTAAGTGGGGGATGTTTATAATGGATGGCCAAGATTGGTTTCGGTAACTAATAAACGGACGAGATTGATTTGCCTGGCCACATGGAGAAATTGAAATAATACTGTAAGAATTTTCCCACTTCGAGTTTTTGAGCCACGAGCAATACAAAAATATTCAGTTCAACAAGTTAACACTAAATGTAAAATACAATATTATACTGTTGTCAAGTATTATATGGTTGTTTAATTTATTTATTGAGTGTAAGTGTGTAACACCCAATGCATATAGACTCATGAGAAAAAATTACTAGTACATGACTCCTTACGAAAAATCAGTTCAGTTCAGTTCACTTTAACTTGACTTAGGATGTTTTCTTTTCAACTGAAATCACTTCACTTCAGTTCAGTCGGTTCAATTCGGCTTAGTTATAATTTATACTTTACTTCAGTTCAATTCAGTTAAGTCCAGTTCAATTCAATCCAATTTAGTCCAGTTCAGTTAAGTAAATCTCAGTTGAAGAGAATACAATCTTAGTTATAATTTATATCTTACTCCAGTTCAGTCCAGTTTAATTCAATTCAGTTCAATAAATTTTAGTTAAAAAGAATACAGTCTAAATAGACATTTCGGATATGTCATATAAATATGTCGGTAAATGGTTTAGTACTTTCAGTTTGATCTCAGGAAAATAAAATGGTCAAAAGGACAGAAACTGTTTTTCCTTCAAATGAGTTGATACATCTATAAGATTGCATTCCTAGTCAAAAGAAATAATAATAACATGGTAATGAGGTGAAAATCTGAAATAAATGTAAACGCAAATTTAGCAACCTTTGACCAGAAAATAAAATTTTGTAAACAAAATAGTATATACATACAGTTTGTATAAGTATGTTTATAGTAACCTAGCTCCTCCAAGGACCTCCTTTTAGATGGGCTGTTTTAGATGTGATAATGGGCATGCATTTTGAACTTTGTAGACTACTTTCTGTGCTAATTTGTTCTTCGGATTAGAATCTTATGAATTTGCTGTTAATTATCTTTTGGGGTTTATCTTCTAATTACAATAATAACACATCCCAAATACTACATTGGTGGTAACTTGATAAAGTACCTCATATTGAATTAGTTTACACAAGAGTAATTGATGATCAAGAGCCAGCATGATAGAACTGTTGCCAAATTTTCAGAGCGGGATAAATATAACTCAAACAAATTACGCAGTTTACCGTCAAGAATACAATTTTTCCACATTTTTAAATCTTATATTATTTTAAATTTAAATTAAATGTGATTAATTTAGTAGTAGTAGACCCTATGTTAATAGTATAGTAGTGAATATATGTGTGGAACATAACAAAATAATGGCTGTGAGTTGTGACTTGTCACATGTGACTCCATAGTACTAGTAAGAACTAACAACCGATGTTCTGTAGGCCGAGCAAGTGCCCGATGATATTTGGACCGAAAGTGTTAACTTGAAACCCGAGGCCCCCACTATGGAAATTTGGAGCCCAGCCCAACTGGTAACTTGCAAATCAACATCGGCAAGTTGCCCAAAAAACCAGAGAATGTTTTACGCGGGCTTTGAAATCACCTTCAAACCATGGTAAAAGCATGTGGATAGAAATAAATTATTAGTATTGGTGCTCATCAGTGGACTACCGACTACTTTACAAAAAGGCAAAATACAATCCACCGGCCATACACCGAAGTACCGAACATAAGAAAATGAGCAAGCATTAGAGATCGAATTGAGTATCTGAAAACACCATCATTGAAAATTTTGATTCAACTTTAGAAACACCTTCCAAGACGAGACGCCTACAAAGAAACCTGAGAATCGGAAAATTTTAGGGCCAAAGCCGAATCGTCACATATCAATTCAGCCCCCAGATATTAATATTACTCTGCTGAAATATGATGAAACTTAAGAGCAATTTGAGTCACTATCTCAAAAGGGTCGCAGAACAAGAAGGGGCTGAAAAAATGCATGGATGTACAAGAAGAAAATTAATTCCACTAGAAGCGCACAGTACATGTAGTTCTGGAATCCCCCGCCAAGGGAATTCCTAACACACAGGCCTTTGATCATCAGGCAGCTAAAATGCATTCCTGCCACCACGACCACCTCTTCCACGGTTCATGTACGGGTCCCGTGGATAGTCTCTAGGACGGAATCCCCCTCGAACTGGAGATCGGCTCCTCAGCCTAATAGGAGGGGCCCATCCTCGAGAGGGAGGCAGCTCCGGAGCAGGAGGGGGAGACATTGGTCTTCTTCCATATCCTACTCTGCTATCTCTGCCACGATCTCTGTGCGCCCAGTCCAGTGACAGTGGTCTATCATGTCTATATCTGTCCCTAGGGTCATCTTGAGGAGGATCAGGGAACCTGGCATTGTGTCTAGGTGGTGGCCCAGAAGATCTAAAATCTCTCGGTGGGTCTCTGGACCAAACACGGGGTGGGGATCGAAAGCTTCCATTCATCATCCTTCCAGGAGACCGAGCCAATGGGGGACTGGGAAAGCGCTGTCGTGGTGGAAAGGGGAGTGGAGGGTATCTCCTAGGACTTCCACCTGGACCAGGGCGCGGCCTGTTGCAGTTGTTACAATGGTCCCGCCTTGCGAAATTCAAGTTTTTGCACCTGGTGTAAGAGATAGAAGCCAGATGGCATGTGAGGAGTAGCGTAGGAACATAAAGCAAACGGGTTTCAGTAAATTCTAAAATTTTGCAGCACGATGACTAAATTGCAGAACATCCTTTAACCACGTGACCTCGTGGAGAAAAGAACTATTTGAACCTACAGGGACATAGACATGGCTAACTATGTGATAGTATTAATCATCTATGTCGACCAAATTTCAGAAAGGCATATACATCAACATGGACATGTGTCGTAGGCTGTGAACAATAAGCACTAGAATAATTTACACGGAAACATACGAATAATTTTCATGGAAACAATGCGCGCAAGCATGATTTACATGTCCCAAAAACTAACTAGCTCATATTTTGGTTATACTGCATCCAAGATAAGAAATATTGGCCATATGAAATAACAAATGAAATAGGAAAACATACTTCTCCTCCGTCCAAGAAGAAGCTTCTCATATTGCTTACGTAGACCTTCTGAATGTAGTTTTGACCACAAATTAATTAATAATCATACTGAAAAGTATTTAAGAAAATTATTTTATGAAAGAATATCACTTCTATTATATTATTTTTTTATATTTTTCGATATGATTTATGATTAATTGTGATCAAACATAGAACAGAAAGGTCAACAAAGCTTCTTCTTGGACTGAGGAAGCACGCAGTAACAATTAAAATTTTGAAGGGAAACGTAAATTAAGCAGATAGTGTTTCAAGTGAAAAAATAAATATATGGGCACGCTCCAAAAAGTAAAGAACTTACACAGGATCTGAGCAAAACCAATCTCCTTCTCTTGGCTGCACATTGGGATTGTTTCGAGGCAAGCTCTCAACTCTTGATGGTCCACGGCCATGCCCAGGCCGATCATAATCTTTAACAGCAAACCTACCACGGCCGTAAGGAGGAGAGTGATCACGGTGATGCCTAGCAGGATCTCTTCCCCCACCAAATCCACGACTCCGTGGTGCACCACCAGAGTGTTCAAAACCAGGACTAAGACGATGGCGATCATCCCTACGGCGTACAGGAGACGCAGAACCTGCACGCACTCTATATCCTGAAAAAGCCAGTGAACCCCAAACATAAACACCCAATCATAAACTTGAAGTCACCAAGAGCAGCATCCAATATAAACCAATTTTGCAACCCCAGAAATGGCAAGAACAAATTGCAATTTATCAACAAGCATTTACCACTGAGGTCTCATCTCCTTGCCAAGAATACAAAGAAACAAGGGAAAAGATATAGCAGAAGAAAACCCAAGCAAAATTATCCCGTTTAGATAGATCCTCAACTATGTGGGTCATAACCAGCACGAAAACTGAGAAAAAGAAGGAAAACTGCACTTATCCGCAAGTCAGGTTCGATATTTTCGGGAAACTAAGTTGTTTTGGAGTTGGAAGCAGCCATCAACCATTAAACACTAATAGTACTTATTGTGGTGCACCCAGCCATATGACCCTGATATTCAGTTACAGAAAGTTGGCAGAATCCATTTCCGGACGCTGCACCATGAGGCGTGAGGGTAAAAACTATCACTCCAGTTCCAAAAGGAACAATCTTGGAAACTCAGTACAAAACAAACCATAAAGGACATAACCAGATAGACCCGGATGATGTCCAAAACCTTCCACCCATCCATCTTCCGATTTCATACCCACATAAGCAGGAAAGTTCATACAATTTCCCCACATCCATCCCCAGAACCTGATTCTCCACCATTGGAATAAAAGCATATTTTAAGTGGCCAAACCAGAGTCAGCACGAAGGTCAGTGTAAAAACCCAAGCTTCTACATGCCTTTGCAGAGCATGGTGTGTGATCTTGACACTTTGAAGCCATAGAGAAACCCCCAAAAAAACCAGAGCATCTAGTGGTTTACGTGTGGAACCCAAAATTTACCCCGACATCCCGAATAACTGGAAACCGGATAAGGAAACTTCTGAAACCAAGCATCCCATGGGGAATAGGATGCTTAGTGTTCAGTCACCAACTGCACCGTGAAGTCGCATTCCTTGACCCATCTAACTGCATTCAGTTGTACTGTTAATTTTAATCAACTTCCATCCCCCATTTGAACATATGTGCATTTGGCCTAGAATAGAGCAACTCATCTCACTTCAAATGCTTCCTAAATGAATTACTATCAGCAGCCTAGCGGATGATATAACACACACCAAACTCATCAGAACCCCAGAACTTTAAAAATATAAAACCACGGAATAATTGAAGCCCCTAGTTCAAAATATCTACAAAGTTATTAGCCCTATTTTAAGTGTCGCATCTTGAAAACCAAAAGGCAAACCACATCCCAAATCGGCACTTAGACCAACATGCCTTCCTCAAGACCCAAGTTCTTGCACCAGGCAATGTTCAGAGCTGTAGAAAAGAACAGCAAAATTCATTCACCATTCAACTTGCATAGCATTGCTTCATATATATGACAATGCAACATTAAAGAGGGTTTTATAGTGACATGTTGTCCAAGCTCCCACCTTAAATTAGACTTCCAGCCTTATTAGAACTAGGGTTGTTGAATGGAAAGCAAATGAAGGATAAAATATAAGAAATGGTTCGTGGGTCATCACTCATGAGTATAGGTTGATACTCAAAATCAAACGCTTGGCTAATTAATTCATGTGACATCATGTCAAAATTAATAAACTTTACATTCACATTATTAAAAAAAGCATTCATGCTCAAGTTTTCTAACATGTATAGTGAAGTTTACAGAATAAACATTTGAAAGACTCATAACCGAATCCATCGGAGTGCTCAACGCATGGAAGAGGCTATGGTCACTAAAGGATAAATTATGTTTGCTTTTTTTGCTGCACATGCACACATATCCCAAGTAAAATCACTGAAAAAAATCATATAACATGTCAGCAGCATAATGCAAGTTTCCTAAGGAGCAGCATTCCCCCTCTAACAAAACCTTTATCATGCACGTATAGTTTGCATGCTCACTGCTCAGAATCACCACCTTTGCTTTTTGTTCACAAACATGTTCATGGTTTGTTCTTGATTAAGATAGAATACAGTCACCCACCTTGTTTTTCTTTGTACCAGTCAGTTCATTGTTTGATCTTTATTAAGAGAGCACGGAATTGCATAGAGACACCAGTGGTGGAAATTGTACTTTACAATGGTTGTAAAATTTCAACGAAGCTTTATACTACCAGAGGTTTGTATAAATAATAGAAAAACAAACCACAATTTAGACAAAGCAGAGCATTTCTAGAAGTATAATCCTGTCATAAATAATCAGAAAGTCTGGCTCAATTATTTCAGTTCTACATCGATCTGATTTTCACATTAAAACGGTAGCAGGATCACAACTATGATATTATTCGTAACTATACTATTAGTAGTGAGAATATGAACAGTTATTATACTCAAGTTTGCATATAACTAGCCAAGAACACTCTAATTGGTAATCCATCCTATTCATAATAAATGGAGGTTTAGGCTTTTAAAACACTCATAAATAAATAAAAGTCTTCACATTTTACATATGAAATCACATGTTCAGACCATAAATAATGAAGCCCAAGTTTACTAATAAAATAGCCACTCTCAGATTAATTATAAAAAGATGATGTACCGTTGATCCAAGTTTATTTTATTTTTTTTATCTGTGCATTTATGAAGGATAAATGTAAGGGACAAAAGATCTCCTCTAAGTTATGTGGAAACCTCTAAAACTCCAAGGGGACATTAAACTTCATAAAAGATAAACAACACAAGCAGCATTGACAGCAAAATAAAAAAATAAAAAAAAGGTCGGTGTGAAAACTGGAGAAATGCAAGGACTCAGCCAATCAACTATCTAACTCTTTTTTTAACTTCGTGCAAGAAAAACTATCTTACTCTTTCCTGATGAATGCAGAAGCCAAATGCTCTGGCGTTAATAGAACATGAATGTGTACTTAGGATAAATTCTGCAGGAGGAAAATGGAAAATCCTAGACCAAGTGACTCTTAACAAATGGGCATATTCCTCTGGAAAATTTATCAATCAAAAAAATCGTTAGCAATGATCCCAGGTAGCCAATCCAATACACCAGAGATCCTACTTCCATGCACTTAACGAAATAGAGGAAAATAAGAATAACCAGTTTTAGTTCCCTTCAATAAACCCTAGCTGACTCCGAGCCTCAATACAATTCACTTTATTCATCAATTGAATCTGTATAAACCAGTTGCACTCTATACTTCAAAAAGCTCATGATAGCTGGCCTAACATGGTAAATTAGCCACCAGGAATACTGAATTCCCCTAATTTCATCTTGTGAACTAAACAATTTCCCCTTATGCTACATGAACATCTAATTACAGAAATGCACAAGGTATCAGCGAGCTAGGGTTACGAAAATAATCCAACGAATCAAGGAAAATAGAAGACAGGTGAGAAATGAAGAATTCGAGTCCAAACCGTGATCATCATGGCGGTCAGATCGCAGGTGCGGTGGCGGATCCCGGCGAACTTCACCTGGCTCGTAGTCGCCGGCGCCTCCAAGTCCTCCGCCGCTGTCAGCTGGACGCACGACGAGGCTGCTCAACATGTGCGGCGTCGTATTGTCTCGCGAACCCATTTCTCACTCGCCGGAATGCTACTTTCTCTTCCCGATGATAGAAGGTAAAAAAGGTGTGTCGACGAAATGAAACCCTAAAAATAAGTGTCTATATTGGTCGTCCTCAGGGCATTTGTTTTGGTCTTTCGGACACACTTAAAATATGGGTTGGTGATTTTCTTGAGATAGGAGTACAGTACTTAGGTGTTTAATTTCCAAAATGGTTAAAAATATAAAAATTACGTTAAAATAAATATTTGGAATAATTACATATACCCCTACAGGATGCCTACGTTGCATCTGGATCCTTCGAGATCAACAATTATATTCAGGTACATAAATCCCAAAAAGCGTTGATCAGCTTAATTCACAATTCACTTTACTTGCAAACCAAACACAGCCTTATCAATTCTTTTCACTTTTACTAAATATAAATTATATTATACATATAACAAAAACCCTGGTAAATGCCAAAGACTTCGCCCCCATTCCCAATTCCAAACGGCAAATGCCCGTCGCCCGCCAAATTGAAGCTCTACTCTCCGGCTCCGACCACCGCGACAGTCCTTCATCCTCCACCATTATCTCATCCTCCACCGCGACAACCCCAATTCCATGTCGTGTCTCTGATTTTGGGTTTCCGTTCGCGGATTGGGTTCGTCATCCTCCACCATCATTCCGTTCTCGAAATTGGGGCCGTTTGCAGGCATATTGGTTAGTCGTTGAATTTGTTCACTGCTGAATTTGTTCACAGCTCATATTTGGCTGTTTGCTGGCATATTGGCATATTGTCTCCATTTCAATTTTGCTCACTGCTCAATTCGTCCCTCTCTTTCAGTTCTGATTTTGTTTCTCAGCTGCTCAGTTTGATTGTATTACGTTTGTTGAGGGAATTTATGTCAGTTTGCTTCTTGATTGTATGTACATTTGTTGAATGAGGCTGCTCAGTTTGTTTCCGGTTGTTTGTTTATCAGTTGCTCAGTTTTTCTCTTTTAGTAGATGGGATGGTTTGTTGTTTGATTGCGATTTACGAGTTTGAATCAACTAAGAAATTTTTATGTGTGTTTGAGTCTTTGTTTTGATGCGGCTAGCTTAATTCTCTTGTTTTTGAATTGTCTAATATTCTTGGCAAATGTCATGATATTGTTGCTGTATTGATGATATGGTTGTTTTATGTAGGATAAAATGGATGACTCAATGCACGAAGAAGACAATGATTATTATGGTTTAGATGCATCTATACCGGAACAGCAGCATGAGATAGTGGTGAATCAACCCGAGGCTGTGATAGATATCGATGGTGGCAATGAAACTGAAATTCAGGTCATGGGAAAGAAGATCAGGAGTTGGGAATGGAGAGGATTTGATTATTGGTTTGGTAGCACACCTTAGTTACATTTAGGTTGTTATATGCATCTAGTTAATTTTAGTTTATGCAACTTTTGCATGCTTTGATGGAATTTGGAGTCATCGATACAATTTCATGTCCTTTTGGGTTTATTTTGAGTGATGACTTTGCATTAGAGTTGTTCATACATGAAACAGTTTGATTAGATATCCATTGTCAATTTGTACTGAAACTTCATGTGGAAAATTAAGTTCAATACATACTACTTCCTACTACTTCAATGGGTTCAATACTAGTTGAATGCTTTACAATACTGGTTCAATAACTAGACACTATAAACTGTAAAAATTTGAAATAAGAGTCCAATATGGGCTCTTTTTTTGTGTTTAAACAGAACCAATTATCCCTTCAAACGGCTATTTTTAAAAAAATAACGGTAACTAAATTAATTACGGGTAAGTACCGGATGAACCAAATCAATTACATTAAGGTCCTCATGTGATCCTCACGTGGACTTAAGGCTGTTTGGCCAAAATATGAAATTTAAACAGGGGTAGAAATGACTTTTTCGGGCTTAAGTTCGCTGAAAGTCAAATTCATGGTCCTGGATGTAATTGGTTTTTTTCGACTAGGACTTAGATGTAATTGTTGATCTGGGTGGTAGCCATATGCAACTTTTAAATCTAACAGGGGGTGTAGATGTAATTCGCCCTAAATATTTTTAATTTGATATTCCCAATTTTGGATGGCAAACAAAATGCTAGTTAACTTGACAATGAAACACAACTCAGTTTGTAATACGCTTCACATTTAACTTATAGATTGAGGTTCGAGTCAACTTTGTCATTTAAAAAAAAGATGTTAGTTAACTTTAATATTGTATCGTTTTAACGCAAGATGTTAAACCAAAATCTCTAAAGGCTAAAAAGATGTTAGTTAACTTTAATATTGTATCGTTTTAACACAAGATGTTAAACCCAAATCTCTAAAGGCTAATGTATATTTTCAAGAAATTCATTCGAAGTGTTTCATAGGCTTTTATTTCCATACGATAATAAAAACATCTTAAATTGTATATATATTTGGCAACATGATAAGGTGTGTGAAGTTTTGAAAATTAAAAAGAGTTAGTATGTATGCTTGGGGAACGAGAAGAACGAGTTACCAACTTGGTAACTTTGAGTTGTTGAAAAACAAACATTCTACATGACAAATGGAACGTAAATAAGTTGATATATGTCGATCCCGGAGATAATTGTTATTTCACAATGGGTGTTGCTCTCCTGGTCCATATTTTATTTTACACTATATATGTTCATGTATCAATCATATCTATGAGCGTTACTCCTATGTAGTTTTCATTGTTATTGTATAAAAAAAAGATATACCCATTCACTTAGGAGTAGGATTGACTGCTATTGGGATCTTGATCAATGATATATGTCGGGAATTAATATGATATTTACTCTCTTCCACTCAATTTTTTTTTTTGGAGGGATACACATACTTATCACATACTATGTGAAATTCATAGAAAATTACACGTAAATACCACACAATGTATGAGTAGTAGGTGAATTAGAAGCGATCTGGTATAATATAAAACATGTACATATATCTCCTTTTGCACTCGTTTGACAATCATTCTCATGTTCTACAATGATCCTTCATATGCACTTTATAAATTCGAGAGTTCCTTCGTCATTAAGTTCAACGAGATCTTCTACTGCAAAGATTCTTGAGTGCAAAGGTTTTTGGGAGCTGATTGTCCAATGAATGGCCGGAGCATACCAAGGCGGATAAATTAAGCTCTGAGATATAATCATACTCATATACGATTCAATCCGAACAATTATTTATATGTATTTTAGCATGTAAAGAGAGCTGTAGTGAGTTTAATCACTTTCTCCGTCGCATTTCAATAATATACATATTGTGTTGACATTTCTTGTAACTACAATATTAACAGTTTGTTCGATTATGAATTGGTTGATTAATTTGATCTTGCTTGGTGAACAATGGTCAATTGGAGTTGACTACTCAAAGACGCGTAATGAAGTTTACGTTCAACCACAAAAAAGCAAAAAGAAACAGACTAAATCGCGGTACTAGATGACGAAGACGGCTAACCTAAGGGGCCATTATAGTGATTAATGTAAGATCTGCATCATAATCAATATAATGAGTTATTCTCACCGATGCAGATCTAGCTAGTGATCTACCATACATATAGCCACACGTAGCTTGTCAACCACTAAGGAAGTGACACCTATCATCACCTGAACTTATTTTTGCAAATTAAAAAATTATCAGCATGAGTGTAGGAGTCTGATGAGTGCATGACACTAACTTACAAAATTAAAGGGCACAAGGTTTCATAATATCGAGCAAAATGTATAATTATTTATACTAATTTTGCATTCAAAGTATCATAGCATATCAATTTTGTCTAATTTAAGAAGAGACTAATTCATTTGTTCGTGCATTATCAATCTTTTTAATTAAAAGCCTTTAAATTATAAAAAAACCATTTTATATAACTTAACATATCATTTCAATGCTTTCATTGATCACCTTAAATACTAGATAATACTTAATTCACTTTTATACTTATAATTTATTATAATTATTAAATGTTTAATTATAAATTTAATGTATTTATATATACAATAATAATGTATTGATATAGATGTTCGAAGTGGATTACTCCCTCTGTCCCATTTGAAATAAAATATATTTTTATTTTGAGTGTCTTGTTATTATTTTTGACAATACCTCTAAAATATAAATTATTTTCAACCACACATTATTAGAAATTATTTTCAACCACACATTATTAGATCCACATGTACTTTTCTATCTCAAACTCATTCTTAATCATATATTATATATTTTTTTAAATACTGTACATTTTAAATATATTTTTCTTATAACGGGACGTATGGAGCATATTACAAGTTCACAACTCTGAATGTGATATTGTTCTCGAATATGTCACAAAATTTTGTAACATAAAACCTACCCATCTACCATACATAGCTCATCACTTTATTCCTGAGTTTTTCCAAGTATAAAGACGAATTACCATATGTGGTCTGGCGGCATTACACCTGTCCATTTCCATATACGTAATCATTTTTATTCGTAACTATCTATCTACTCTACTGGAAGTATTTCGTTTGCACTTTACTACTGCTTTCGAACGAAATCTATCGAAGACGAAAAGCTCAAACCGAAAGATCACCTGGCGTACATTAGCATTCGCCACCGTAGACACTCGAGGAGTTCCGATCGGAGCATTCAATTGAATTGAGGTGGTTTACTTTTGCACGCATTATTCATCACAACTTCATTTTCGATATGTAATGTGAACACGTTTATGTTGCTGTTTAATTTCTAAGATGATGCTAGATCATAGGAACCGAGAAATCAGAATCATGAAATAATTAGCTGTGTGTTCTTACTGGTGCAATTGAGTCAGAGTTTATGGAAGTTGTTTGTTTCTGTTTGAAGCAATGTTTTGGTAAAGGCAAATTAGACCTCTTGATAAGATCAATTTTTGCCAAAGGTATTTAGAGTTCATTAGCCTCTGCTCGCCTTTACTGTTCTTAATTTGATATTTGTTCCTAGCTGTTGGATCGAATAGTAGAAGTTTCTAGTTTTTGTTTGATTTAGGGAATGTGGTTGATGAGTATTGTTAGTGTAGGAGTATGTCTGTATAGAGCATAGTTGCCAGACTCTGTAATTGACAGTGAGGTGGAATTTGTGATGGCAGTGCAAGTCGAAGTACTTAGCAGCTGAGATTTGGGGGGAGCGGACTGAGAATCGGAATGGTGGGCAGCTTACGGGTGTCTCCATCGATGCATAAGCGAGGAATGGTCCCAAGGGATTATGCTGACTTTAGTGATCTTGAAGATAATGACACAGGTAATTATACAATGGTTTTTGAAGTTTCATTCCACTACTTATGCCTGAGAGACTGAGATGAGATATCTTGATTTCGTTAATTAAACTTTTTTACTATGGCTTCCCTGATTTTCTTTTGCACTGGTCTTCATATGTTTATCTCTGAAATTGGGCAAAGGTTGATTTAAAGAAATTTTTATCCTAAATCATGTGCTCATTGCTATTGAATTTCACAATTAACATGTACCCTTTGCATTTGGGTGATCTCTTATGTCTCCCAGGTCTTTTGTATGATTATTCAGACCAAGATACAAATCCCCCATGGAAGCTTTCCTTTCCGCATGTGCTCGTCGCTACTATTGTTGCCTTCTTATTTGGCTATCATATTGGGTTTGTTCTTGGACATTTCTCCTGGCATTTTCTTTATGTTATCCTAACTCATATTTTAATTGTGATCCGGTCTTTCTCCTCAGAGTTGTCAATGAACCACTTGAAACTATTTCCGACGCTCTCGGTTTCCGGGGGAATACATTGGAAGAAGGTGATACACTCTACTCTTACATCTGTATGCACTTTATATAATTCATTATTTTTGTGTTGTGGAGTCAGTAGAGTTAGGGCCCTCTAAAAGAGCACGTGCATGACCGAAGAAGACCTGGCTAGAAGTTACACGTAAATATATGAAGGTTAATGAATACACAAAAATTTGATTATGCAAAGATACACATGGAGAAGATTAACTGTATCATGTGAACCGACAAGTCTTTTTGATTCGTGTAGCCTACCCCGGTTTTATTGGGATAATAGCTTAGTTGGTTGGGTTGGTGTTGTGATTATCAGGCTTGGTTGTTAGTACCCTTCTCGCTGGTGCTTTTCTTGGATCCCTAGCAAGTGGTTGGGTTGCTGATGGAGTTGGCCGTCGTAAAGCCTTTCAATTGTGTGCACTCCCCATGATCATCGGTGCTTCAATAAGGTAAAACTATAAAACTTGAAATTCAAGATCTTCAAAATACGAAGAATTGTATCCTACTTCTTTTCTTTGTTGTTTTTTGGAGGGTGTAACTATAGTTTCCTCTGCTTATCGAATGGTATGAGCAATTAAATTTAGGTTCTGTTGCTCATAAAATCTGTACACTTCTTCATAACTATATACACTCAACACACAGTTATTGAATAATAAAGTAGGAGCTTTGAGGCTTTATTTACACAATCCCATGTATAAATCAATACAATTTCAATGTTTATGCAGCCTATTGAATATTAAGAAAAAGATAGCTAAGACAAGATAAATCATAGACTATGTAATCCTAGTTAAATTAGACATAGCTATATATATTAGATTAGTCTTATTCTCCTAATTCCTAATTAGATTAGACATAGCTTCTTATATTTTATATATATACCCTACATCATTCTATGAATAAACACGATTGATTATTCAATAGTCTTACATGGTATCAAAGGGATACGATCCTTCCGCTGCACAATACCCTGA
>JAYMSP010002436.1:0-24290 GCA_036897095.1 Plantago elongata
TTATAGATCTCCGCATGTGCTCCCGAGAGTGTGTGCCTGCGGAGGATGGGGGTGTAAAAAAGCAACTACGACATGTAAAATTATATTTGTAGAACGATAATTTGTGTGTTTTGTGAGATGACACATACCAAGTGTGGAGGGGTTGATAAAAACAACATATAAAATATGTTTGTAAAATAATAATTCTTTTGTGTGTAAGATCGGGTGACCGCATATACCAACCATGAAATTGTTTGGAATAATTTTTACGCTTTCCAGAAACATGTACCAAACATAATTAGACATCATATTATAACTCGGAATTCATTACAAATTGAAGTTAGAATTTATTTATTTATATTTAAAGTAAACCATTCCGTGACATCATCACGGGTTAGTACTAGTTATATTTAATAGTCAAGGTCATAGACAAAGTCAGAATCCAAAATTTAAATTACAGATGTTGTTGGTGGGATAGCTAAAAATTTCCCTCCCCATCATAATTACATGATCGGTATTTGAATTTGTAAACTATTGTATATCACTTCAGGTCATGTGAATCGTTATGAATTGCAAGATTTATACATCCATAAAGATGTTACGCATTTATTTAGTTTCATTTGATTAAAACTAAAATGCCTTTCAAAAGTTATCGCGTTGAAGGCAATGCCTTTGAAAAGCTTGAAATTGTTTTTCCTCTGTTGTCAAATCAAAAGCTCGGAAAGCAACTACTATCCTTTAACGGGTTTATTTCAGGCGAGGGGTCCCACTAATCTTATTCAAAAGTTGACAAGTATCAATTTATTTATCTTTTTCTAATAAAAATTCAATAAAAGATTAATCATAATTAGTCATAATTACTTGTCAATTTATTTACCTTTTTTTAATGAAAATTCAATAAAAAGTTAATCATAATTAGTCATAATTAATTAGAAGTAATTAGTCCACTTTTCGCTCAAATTTAATCACTTCTTGCATCAAGTTTGATTCAATTCGTATGATATAAAGAAGATTCACTTGCTACTATTTGTACTAGTGAATCCTAATTATTAATTAGTGAGAGGGACTATATCAATATTAACTTGTATAATGGATTTATCGAGATAATTTATTTAGAGAAGAATCTAAATTATTAAAAAAAATAATAGATGTTTTTATTCAAAACAACCATGTTCTCAATACTGAAGCTTTTTATATTATAACAAGCCTTATTTTATTAATAATATACATTTTAATTAGTGATTGTATTAGTATTGTAGACTGTCTTTAGATAGAGACCATCGATCGTGAGAATTTATTAATAAATCAACAATCATCTACTTAACATGTACTATTTGTTAGCTCCATTTCAAAATTGCCACAAGCATAATAACAAATTAATAATTAGGATTCACTAGTACAAATAGTAGCAATTGAATCTTCTTTATATCATACGAATTGAATCAAACTTGATGCAACAAGTGATTAAATTTGAGCGGGAAGTGGACTAATTACTTCTAATTAATTATAATTAACCTTTTATTAAATTTTTATTGAAAAAGATAAATAAATTGACACTTATAAACTTTTAAATAAGGTGGACTAGTGGGGAACATATCATTAAATACAGTTAAGCATTTAATTACGTCATATGCCAACACTTAATTAATCTAGCACCGAATTTAAACTTGAGTGCGAACTTTACGCAAAATTCAAATATTAATGGGTGAGACAGATCTTTCAGTTTTAATCTATGTTTTACTCCTAAGTTCAAATTAGATGTAAAACGCGTTTTCTTCCCTAAATCTCAAACTCCCGAAATCTAGATTTGACTTATCAACTGATGGTGATGAATTTGTGACGAGTTGTAAACGTCATTATAGCATGGTTTTAGAGCTTTTGGTATAAATTGAAGTGAAATGGAACAATCAAAAGTGATGGTTAAGAATCGTGATCTTGTTACTGTCAACAAGATTTATGTCTACATACTTCACCAACCTGCTTTCTCCTTGTAAGTCGTAACTTTCAACAAGTGACAACAAAAGATTATAATCTCATGGATTATCAATTTGTAACGCAAATGATAATTATATGGTAATGTGTATACTAATATAACTCGTCTATCAATTATCAATACAAACAAGTTGCTTTCCTTCACTCGTTGCATCATGCTTATGTTATCTTACGTTGCTCTGATTAAACATTTAGGCATACGGCCTAAACAATTTTAATTTGTTTATCAACTTTCTCTGTTTTTTAGTTTCATTGTCTCACTTGTTTCTTATTTTTTCCAACACTTGACTCGGAGGCCCTCAGAGGGGTTCACTTGCGAAGGTTGGATGTTCAAGCATGACAAGATCTTCTTGAGTACCGGTTTGCATTGTTCCTCTACCCCTCAGAAGGAGCCCGTCCACTCGAGATCCGGTAACAGATTGTGCAAGATTAGCTGCAACATTTACCAAAAAGCACTGGGTTCTGAGACAGTGGATAAGAAGAATATGATCCTATAGTAGTTCATGGAGATAAGCATAAAATGTAGTAGTATAAGACACTCGAACAACGACATTAAAGTCAAGTTAAACGAATTATATTCAGACAGGTATCAAGCATATTGATCCTCTTGGAATCAGCCTCAGCCTCAATAGAAGGGACGTGTTTTGCAATTATTGTCCTAATTATACGAATTAAAATACTACGAGGTTAAGTACAATCATTTCAAAACACACACAACATACTAATTAGGAGACCAAAGATTCATGATGATGATACTAAAAGACAATCTGTATCACCTACTGCAAATCCTACTCATTTTTTTTCTCAAAAATGTAGTATCACTTTGGTGGAATTAGTACAAATTATGGTTAACAAACAACACCTACTTATATTCAGACTCGGATTATGTTTTTGTTTGTCAAGAGGAAAGTTATACATTAATTGAGAAGACATCATTATGAGAAGAAAAATCCACCTGCATGGAGAAGGGAAATGTCTCAGAACTGAACTGGAGAGTCCATCAAACTAGACTTTGTTTTGATAGTATTCAAACTCATTCTGTTCAGTTTAACTATAATTTAGTTTAGTTAATTTATTTTAGCTATATACTACAATTTATTCAGCTAATATAATTAAGGTCGAAGGAAACCTAACCTTAACAATAAAGATGTTAGACCTAATATTATCTGAAACAAGTTAAAATTGTATTAGTTGTATATAACAATCTACTTAACACAAATTTAGTCTTTAAAATATTCTAAAATCACTTTCAGGCAGTACTAATTAAGTAATTTGAATAGTGTTAAGTCATGATCAAGAGTTGAATGATGTTGTAGTATTTGTTTTGACCTCTATTAGAATTGTCCATCTCTATTTTGTACTACTACTAGTCTAGTACTTCATTTTTCGTAGTTCTTGATAATTATTATAGTAATCATGCACCTAATCCAACATTTCCTCATAAAAGTCCGGTACATGTCCACATGCCCTTCTATTTCAATATAGTAGGAGCTTTGTCATTATGCATGTGGTTGTTACATTATAATTAGTTACATAGATATTTTTATCAACTCCATAATCTCCTAATCTTTTCTATATATCTTCATTTGGTTTCAGATGCTTAGCTTTCTCATGCCCAAATAATCATGACTCTAGTGACTCATTACTCTATTATCCAGCTTTTTACATGGCTTTGGATCTCTCTCCCCATCATAATATGCTAAGCAATTATACATCTTTAACAAAGTTACCTTTGACAATTTATAATGGTAATAAATAATTTAGTTGATTAATTAGTTAAAACTGAGATAATACTGACATAGTCAAATAATCATCTAACTTATTTTTCTAAGCTATTCGAAGTAAATTTTATTCAATAAACTAACTGATCTAACTTATTATCAAAGTGAAATTCTTACGAAGAGAATTTAATGAGTGGTTGATATAGAATTAAAATTTTAAATTGAGTATAAATTGAGGGTTTTTTTATTTAGTTTTCTAAATATTAGATTTTTATCAAAGAAACTCTTAAATGCGGTGAAAATATAAGTTAACTTTGAAGTCCATGATACACGGAAGATCCCTAGTGGAAATCAAGCTGTCATTAGGACAATAATTTGGGGTTCCTTTCAATCTAGTTGATAAAAATTAAGGTTTGTATTCTGCACAGCACAATGATAGTGTTTTTTTTATATCATGAATGTTATGTGACCTATTTCACATGCTGGTCATAATTCAGCTGGACCAAAGATGAAATGTAAAGCAAATGATTAACGGCTCAAAGCAACAGAAAGTGAAAAGATGAATTGAATTCTTCATCAACCAAACACATGCCTTTCTGAATGCCCCAAACCAAGTATACACACACCTCTCTCTAAGTTTTTTTATTTAATTGCCAACTCGAATCCCATCTTATTAATTAGAGAATAAACGGATTATATACTGAGCTACCCTTCGTTGTCCACCTCTCGCTAGGTTAAATACCCACATAATAATGCAAAAAGATAAAGACAAGCTGTGTTAAGAGTCACAATTATGTACAAATTACAGATGAAGTTAGATGCATGGTGGCAAGAAACTAGATGGTTTGTTGAAACCTAAACATAGAGGTAAACACTAAGCTCTTCTGTTCTGCCAAGTGCCCTGTAATAAAATTCTGTTTCCTCTTCACAAAGAACCTTCTTTTCACCAAACTGTAACTACTAATCATGTCCCACCAATCAAGCACTCACTACACACCCTATAATAACACCCCATTTGTCTCTCCCTTTAAATCAAACCCAACTTCTCACTTATTCCATCTCAAAAACATTGCAACAATGTTGCTAAAACAAGCTGCCTTGATCATCTTTCTTCTGTTTTCCTTGTACACAACATCAAACTCTCAATCATGTGCCTCTTACAGCTTTGCAAGAAACCAGATATTCAGGTCCTGCAATGATCTTCCGTTCCTCAACGCCTTTCTCCACTGGAACTACGACCAGGCCGCTCGAACGCTACGGATTGCGTACCGCCACCCCGGCACGTCCGCAAACCGATGGGTCGCGTGGGCGGTTAATCCCACCGGCCATGGCATGGTTGGGTCTCAGTCGCTCGTGGCGTTCCAGAGATCAGACGGGAGCATGAGAGTGTACACGTCTCCTGTAACGAGTTACATGACTCAGTTACAGGAGGGCGATTTGAGCTTTCCGGTTACGGACTTAAGCGCAACGTATGCGGGGAACGAGATTACTATATTTGCTACACTGAGGCTTGGTAACATGAGCTCTACACTGAACCATGTGTGGCAAGAAGGTCCAGTTTCAGGGAATACACCAGGTGTTCATCCCAGAACAGGTGCTAATGTGCAATCCATGGGTACTGTTAATCTTCTTTCTGGACAGACTGGAACTGTATCTGGAGGCTTAAGTTCTATGGAAAGGAAAAGAAATGTAAGTTCTGTTATATATAGTACTATACATGTTTCTTTAACTAGATGTGGTCCTGTTCTTAAAGAGAGAAGAAGTACCTTCTATGGTTTTGATCTGTTTACTGAGTTTTTGCAAAGACTTTAATCATCTTTGCAAAACTCATTAGCATCTGATCCAATCAAAATAAAGTAACCTGCAGCTTGAGTCTATTTAGGCTATTACACGAGTATACCTAACTTCTTGCACAAATTGCAAACAGTCACCAGATTCAACTAATATCCTACTTTTTGAACTTCTTATAATAATTTTACAATATTTTCTTCTTCTTTTTTTTTTTTGCAAACAAGAATATGGTTTTTCTGTATGTTAAAAAAGTATTTAAGGAGTCAATGCTTTTAATTTACTAGCAGCTTCTCTGTGTATTGGTGTGAAAGGAAGAATCTTAAACAAAAAGTCTAGTATACCAACCACAGTGAACAATGATCATGGTTCCTTTTATATAACTATATGAAAAGTAAGGATACCAGTAGGTGATGAGTCACAAAAAGTCTAATAACCAAACACAGTGAATGTCTAATAAGAGACTTACTTGTTTGGTCTTGAAGCATTACATGATGATTGAGTATTCTTTTGGTATTGATACAGATACATGGAGTGCTGAATGCAGTTAGTTGGGGGATCCTTTTACCATTTGGTGCTCTCTTTGCAAGATACCTAAAGGTTTTCCCTTCCGCAGACCCGGCATGGTTTTACCTTCACGCGACTTGCCAGACATCAGCCTACATAATCGGGGTTGCCGGTTGGGCCACAGGACTCAAACTAGGATCCCAGTCCCCGGGAGTAGAATACACGTCCCACAGGATCATCGGGATCATTCTCTTCTGTCTCGGAACCCTCCAGGTACCCTCATATTCTCGAACATTGACAAAATATCATGTCTGTACTATGAAATGATAACACTTTTTTATATCTGAATGCAGGTGTTTGCTCTGCTTCTAAGGCCGAAAACAGACCACAAACTCAGGTTCTACTGGAACATCTACCACCACTCGATTGGCTACTCTGTCATAGTCCTGAGCATTATCAACATTTTCAAGGGTTTTGACATATTGAACAACCCACAGCATAAGTGGAAGAGAGCATACATTGGGATAATCATAGGTTTGGCTGCTGTTGCTGCCCTGTTGGAACTCTACACATGGATGGTAGTTGGGAAACAGAAGAAGACTGCGAGAACTCACAACACGCAAAATGGGGTCGGAACAAATGGTTACAACGGTCACGGAGCAAAGGAACAAGATAGAGTATGAAAGAGATTTTCCAGTGGATTTTCATATTTTTTTCGTTTTCTTGTCGTGTTTTATGATGCACTGATATATAGTATGGAGATGTGTTGTTGCCTGTTAGGATGTCATACTGGGGAATTAGAGTCAGATGAGTTTTTCCTATCCTTTTCTCCCCAGTATCCATGTACATTTTTCATCTCATAGTTATGCATATATTTATTGTTTCTTTTATGCTACATATTGATGGTTTTAAAGTTCAATTCACTTAAAAGGGCAATGCTTGCAGAAGCTTCACCCTCCTTCAATTAATTGAAGTCACCCATTTCAGCTTGTAAGTTGGAAAAACAAGTTGCCCTAAACACCCACTATTTACATTAATATTTCGAATCCACGTCGGACAAAAAAACTATTGTGAGTGGTGAGTGAACTAAAGGTAGTTTTAGCATCTCATGGACTGTAACTGGACACATTTCGGTTAAAGAATCATTAAGGAATAATTGAGAGAGAAAAAGATGTGGTGAAATGAACGTTAAAACTTTGAAAATATGAAACCTATAACGGAGATATTGACAAAGTGGATTTGAATTCTAAGACTAATAATGGACTCCTTTAGCAAATTAGGACCATTATATCATATCATTTCATTGAGAGCAACAACAATTCAATACACAGGTCTTTTTCTAAAGAATGATGCAAAATGATGACTTCTTGCATGCTCCGATAAAGCCGGATCTAAATCCATAATAGTATATGATATCAATGATGCCCGAAGGATGATTTAAATCATTTGTAAGTAAGGCATGGCTTGAGGCATCAGCCAACAAGAGAATCAGAAGATACTATGTGTTTGCTATTAATGTCTGTAAATTGCAGCAAGGTGCTTTCGGATAGTAGCAACTAGCAAGCAAGGAACTTAACTGCTCATGTGTTTCTTCTTTTCTCTCATAAGCAATTGATCAATCGGACTCCTGCAATGCCTTGACGAATGTATCCTTTATGAGAGGATTTGAAGCTGCAACTCTCTGAGCTGTGATATCAAAATCATTTCCAGAGCTGTTGCATGCAGAGAAGTAAGGTTTGGACAAAAGTTTAGATTCATCAAATATGTCCCCTCCTAGTCAAAATAATATAACTGCAAATTCATTTGAAGTCAATATAGCAAGACATGAATTGCAAAGCTCAGTCTTCTACATTTTTCTCGGAATTTGAAAGGCGAGTGATGCAAAAAGGAAGGCTAGATTACTAATAATCCGTGAGGTTTGTGACTTTGCCTATATAACATCCTCTCAGTACCTATACAGTATAACTCAAGAGACATATCATTTCCCAAATCATAGGTCACCCAACTGTAATTTTGCTAAATCTTAGGAGGTCTAGCTACATTTATAATCCTATGTCCATTTCGCATACAAATAATGTGACCCTGTGCAATATGACCAAATTAGCCTTTACAAAGGTTTAGAGAGTGGTTACTTACGGATCCAATACAACTCCCCCGGCTTCAGTAACAATTACAGCACCTGCTGCTACATCCCTGAAAATATCACACAATTGTAAATAATCACAAGGTTTTAGCCCGACGGCATTTTTTAATAGTTAATCATATACAATTCATACCAAGGGCCTCCAAATCCAACTTCATAGAACAGATCAATCCTTCCGCATGCAATCCCACATAGATTTAGTGCACAAGAGCCACTCATCCGAAGGGACCTTACCTAATCGAGGGAAACCCGTAGCTATTTACTTTCCAAGCAACAGAAAAAAGCTCAGATAATAATATCCAAGGCATGGCAACTTACCTTGAACAGTAAGCTGTTGAGTTTGTTTGTAGTGGCATCCAGTGTAGCTTTGTCACGTTTTGTACCAGCCTGCCGGTCACAGTTCAAATAAAGCATAATTAGCTCCTTATAGGTATAATAATAGGAATCACATTGTGTACCTTAACGCATTTGTCTGGTCATCTGGTGAATACAAAAATTAAGCAAGAAAAGTTCACTGACAAAACAGAAATAATCTTCGCCATCGTTTGTAAGAATTGGGCTTTTGACATCATTGAACATTCTCACACCAAATATTGGCCAGCAACAGCTGATAACAGCAAGACTGGACTCTAGATGATTACCTCGGATACAAGTAGAGACTTCACGAGCTCAGTTTGCGATGATACTGCAGATGCAAGTAAAGTTCTGTGTATCCATCAGATCGTTAAAAATGTGTGTAATAAAAATACAAAGAGGCAACTTACCATTGATAGGCTTCCCATTGAGAAAGGCACCTTTTCCCCTAATTGCAGTGAAGAGCTGAACATAGAAAAAATATCAACTACTCAACAAGCCCATTTATCTTTAGTAAATACTTTAGGCATATTTATCACAATTAAAAAGACCTCATAGAGTTACCAATCGAATCGGTATCTAGGTTTATGGAGATTACATAACAGTAACTTAGAGAGTGTGAAACAAAAAGAAAGTATAATGTGCATGCTTTGAAGAACCTGAAGAATAGTACCTCATTCATAATTGGATTGTAGACGACACCAACTGTTGGAATCCGTCCTACTGTCAGCCCAATAGATACACAAACAAATGGATATCTGCACATCGTTATCTTTTACAATTTAGAACTTTGGTCGTCAGTTCACAGGCATCTTAAAACTTAAAAGCAACAAATCAGATACTTGCCCATGCACAAAATTAGTTGTTCCATCTAGTGGATCAACGATCCAAGTCGGGTCATCAGTCAACTCTGTTATGCCATTAGCAGCCGTGGTTTCTTCACCTATGAACTAAGAGAAAATTTATTTTGAGGTACTCAACTCGAAGATATAAAGCTTGAAAAATAACTAATCCAGAGCAGGAGAACACTGAAGAAAGAAAGATAACCTTATGATCAGGGTACTTTAACTTGAGTAAGTTGAATATAAGATCTTCACACTTCTTATCAGTCTCTGTCACCAAATCCACCTATACAAACAAACAAACTGAATTATTGATGCGTGTCAGCAACCAGCTTCAACGTAATTCGAATCAAGAAGAAAGATCTAAAATCTTTCATCTCTGATCTATCCACACATTATGATAAATTTCGTAAGAGGCAACTTTTCATCAAATTACCAACTAAATGGCTGCCTGACTCAACTCACACTGACTGATTCTCTATAACATTCATTCACAAAAACTCCCAGTTGGTTTCATAAATCAGTACAGTATTCTCATCTCAACTGAGCAAATATACTTTTCCATTTCAAAAATCAGTGTTTATAACTTTATAGTTACAATTATATCTGCCTGACTATAATATAGTCCAGTGCCAATCTATGATAGAAATATCAAAAGAATCAATTCCATCTTATAGAAATCAGCACTATTCTCACATGTTACATACATGAACATAGAAATCCTCATGTTTTCATAATTCACAACAAAGTCTCTGCATATCCATGACGGGGATAAAAACATGAATCAGTTCTAATTCTAATAAAATCAGCACTTATCCAGTCATCCCACATGTTTCACGTTTAAACATAGAATTCCTGATGCTTTTATAATCTCTACCCCTACCCGCACCCCGCTAGATCCGTACTCAAAAACTTAAGAAATGCATAATATTCAATACTTTGTGAGCATGTGTAAGTGACAACTAGGTAGAGCACTACTGCTCTAGCTAATGCTCCATTATAAAGTCACTTTTAGTCAGAAATTGCGGTAGTGCACATTGCACCAATTACATTTTGGATGTCAGTTAGTTGAGTAGCTGTTAGTTGTTGGACAGTATTTCATTTTAAACTACTACGAATATATATTCCCAGGCAGTACCCAACCCAGTGACTCCAATACTGCTGTAATACTGTTAGGTCATACGCATTGCTGAAGCACCGTAAAGATTGTCTTAGTTAACAAAAAAGCAAATATGTAACAAGACATGTAGCGTGGGAAACTCCTAGATAAGATAAATCAGAAACGTTTACGAATTCAACAAAGAGATCGAAATTATAGTCCCTAAACTCACAAAGAGGCTTTAGGTAAACACATAATCGAGATTATCATCCTTTAATCTATAATGATGCAGATCACATTTAAACTCAATGAAAAGGAAAGTAATTCCACATTCATAACTTCAAAATCTTAATTAACCATACAATCAATACACTGTTACTACTCCATCCAATAGTTGGGGTTCGGGCCAGTCAACCTTTAGCCGTTTTTAAAAAAAAAATTCAATACACTGTTACTAATTTACCACATTCAGTCATTGAACCAAAAATTAATTACCAGGCCTTTGTGTTCCACGCGCTTCGTCTCATAAAATCCAGTGCGAATAACCTGTATCCAAAGAATCTCAAATCTCAATCAATGAACACAAAATCAAAAAAAGAAGCTGATCAAATCAGTGAAACTAGAAATCATGAAATAGAAGATTCTAGAAAAAATGACACACCTCTCCAGCTTGCTTGGCAGCTTCCACGGCTGTAGCCAGTAAATCTTCTAACGAGCCTGAAAATCCCAAATGTTAATCACTCAGTGTCTAAATTTTTGCATGTTGGTAAAAGTTTGAAGAGTAAAACATAGTGGATTTTCACCTTTCTGAGCCATCTAATTGTGTGATTGCAGAGAAATTAGTGATGAGATGAGATGAGATGAGATGAGATGAATGTATAATGGCAAAGAGACACCTGCTTCTTGTTTCACGTAGAACATCACCCTGTACAGATGCTTTATTCTTCTTTTCTATACCCGAATCACAGAATAATGTGTAAAACTTGTCAGGACTAAAATAACCCTGGTTTGGACATTTCGGAAAGGTACTTTTGGAATTTTGGTTCGCAATTGTTATTTACCACAAAGAGAAAAAGACAGATTTGCTTACAAGATCTACTCTACCAAAGGGATAAGCAATTATAATTTACCCTTTTTAACCGTTTAAAAAAATTTATAATTATAAATTAATACCTTCGCAATCTATTGTTTATTTAACCATTTAAAGTTCTATTCTCCTCAAATTAAAATCACTTATGTTCAGTTCACCTCTGCTTAGTTATAATTTATACCTTAATTCAGTTCATTTCAGTTACATTCAGTTCAGTAAATTTTAATGGAAGAGAATAAAATCAAACTTTAAATATTTTTACTTTCGATTGTCCCACAAAATTCCATACAGTTATATAATTTCACAATAAATGTGATATTTATTTTTAAACACAAAGATTAATGTGTAATGTAAATATTGAGAAACAAATGCACGTGAGTTGTAAATATTATCATAAATGAAATAAGGCATTTGTTATGAGACAAATAAACTATTGTACATTACTAAAAAGAAATACATCTTATACCTAACAAATATTAATAATTACGATTCAACTTTAATTTATATTTATTATTCCTTATATTTACCCTCATATCTTTTTCTCCTTCAATGCTCGTCTACTCCAACTTCGATTCTATTTTATGTGATTGTAGCTTCATGTTACCGAGAATCAATAGCATAGATATTGCATAACTGAAATAGCAAAAGTTACTGGCTAATGCAATTATTACAAAATAAGTAATAACTCAGCACACTTCCACAGAGTTCAAAAGGTTAGTTTTTATTTTCACCATGTCCATAAATAAACCCAGATGCTTCAGAATTGCATTTACAAAGTAAAGGTTAACCGAAAGATGATACAAATAAAAAAATCTCCAGGCCATTTTTTCACATTAATCTTCACAAAATTATGCCTGCGCTCGCTAGGAAACATTTATACATGGAAATTAGATACCAAAAAGTAGGATTTAATCATACATGCGGCGACAGATCTGCCATGACAGTATCACGGAGACGAAGCATGATTTAGTGGTGGCTATTCTCTGGGCTCAAGTGCAGCAATTTCCTTGATGACTTGTGCTTTGTCAGCCTCAAACTGCTCATCCTCTGCATAAGGTAAAAGAAGTTGTATGAGAAAAGTTGCCAATTGTAAATACTAACTATAAGCTCAAGTACAAAGTTTTTAACTTACCTTTCTCTGTTTTAAAATCAGCAAAGAGGCGTAGAAGCTTGCTTCTGTTTGTCACGAGAATCCCAATAATATCTGAGGGCTTATTCTGATTAGCCGCAAACAACTGCACATAGATATACTAGTGTCAGAAAAGTTTAAAAACTCCATACTAGCCCAACCATTGGTGACAAGAATGGATAGAGTTGTTACCTTGAAAATGTGAAACGCTTCAATATTAATATTTTTGCTCGATTCCTGGTAGGCCAAAAGAAAAAACATGTTATAAGAGAAAGAACATGAGATTCCATTAATCATTATTCAAAAATGTAATTTGTTCAGTGCATGATCCCAAGCATTTGCATATCCTGATCCATAAAAATAAAGCAGTCCACTCAATAAAAAATTCAATCATGAAGGTGAAATTATCGTGTTGTTTTGGGCAAATCAGCTGTTTTAAAGGACTTTCATATCATGGCCAAGTAGTCCATGATTTTCATAGGTCCCAAGTGTGTATATTCAAAAAGGACACTTATGTAGTCATCCAAGCCTTTTCCCATCCCACAATCAAACCAAAGTAGGTATGCTGGAAATCTTACTCTAAGAAGATTCATCAGGATCCTCAAGTTGTCCCGTGAGCACACATATCGAGTCATCACTGCAGAATTTGATCGGTCGAGCAAGATATCTCCTAATAGCTGAAAGAAGCAAATCGGATCGTTAGATCATTGTAGCACCATATGGTTGTCTGCATGTTTCTGATAAAGCAACAAGATAGGGGAAATGTGAAATGGCACATTACCTTGACAGCTTGCCTTCTAGTAATATAATTGGTGGATTCAAGTAGCTTCGAGTTATACTCTGCAAAGAACTGTTGAAAAAAAAGTTTATATTGTATCACAAGGGATTCCTTCCAGAGAAGGTTCGTGAAATGAGTCCATGGAAGGCTTGGGATTTATTTGATCAAGTAACTGTTGCAAAACTCTAAGAATGGTGTACAATATTTTTGCCAGATTTTTGGGCGGATGGTGTTTTAACTTGTAATGTGCCCTTACCCATAGTTTTTGCAGCCCGGGAGTGAGTTAGTGTCTTAATAAAGGAAAAAAGAAAAGGAAAAAACTTCATTTTTTGTTTTGGTGTGTGACACTATTATGTATTTTTTTTAATCCAGGTCCTATATATGTTTCTGTGACAAACATGATTAAATCAAATTTTTCATATCACTCTTGTTTATGTTATGGGTGTTGGTGTATGCTAGGATGGGATAGTGCAGATATGATTAGATCAAAATTTTCATATAACTCTTGTTTATATTATGGGAGTTGGTGTATGCTAAGACGGGATTAGAGAAATACACAGAACTGGGCTTTTACCTAAAATCCTCTGTGAAAGAAATGTGACGAGTGATTGGTAACATATCAAAACCAAAAATCTTCCTGAGTGATTTGTAGCTTATCAATATCTAATTATAAAGAAAAAGAACTTACCCAATCATAATTTTTGGAAAGGAATTCAGCCACTGTTGATTTATGCCTGGTCAACAATTCCTACAAGATAAGGTATTGTTTCAGATTGGTTACAAACTCGGCTGCATATAATAGTTGAAAGAAAGAAGATTGCCTCAGTATCAAAACACAATCAGTGAATTATGTTTTAGCACTAGATCGCGTGATAAGTTGAAGTGCAATGGAAGGGAACTCGCACGAAAACAACCTCGCATGGGTAAACCAAGGCAAATAGAGATCAAGCACACAGAAGGGGGGGGGGGGGGGAGCAATATTGGTTAAGAAGGCCATAGTAACAAAAAGATAACAATCAAAAGGTTCCAGTGTGCAACCCAATTCACTGATAAATGAACACAATTGAGGAAAGGTGCCAATTGAGTTCATTTAAGAGCCACACACAAATCTTCAATAACGCCATGAGATAAAGTACGCAAAACATTTGAACCTTGCAATGGAGTATAAATAGGCATCAGAAAAATCATTTGCTCCAGATCAAAGAAAGTAATTTTTATCTTGCCACTATAGATATCCAAGTAGCAAAGCATTTGGTCCAAGTTCTTTAAACAATAAAATTGAACTAACTTCAAAAGTTCTAGCACTGGCAAGATCTGAACCATCAACAATTCTAATAAATCCCCCATTGCCACTGGATCCGGTAAAGCCGTAACGGAATTTCTTATAAGAGAGGAATAAAAATTGATGCACTGGCACAGCTGATGTTTGCAAACAGCATGCTAACTGCTATATCATGTAGCGTGGAGAAAATGAATTCCTCAAAAGAGAATTATTTCAAGTAATAACTCACTACTTCCATGTAACTACTGACCTTAAAAGTGGCAGCGGCATCGGATGCAATGTCAAAATTTGGAAGTTGTATATAATCAAAAAATTTCTTCATGTGTTCTGATTCAAGGACATACCTGTAGACAAAATTTGACAACTAGTGAACAACTTTTACATCCCAAAATTCAGCATCAGGCACCAGTTTTGCACTGACACACTGGTGGTGTAAGAATTTTGCACTGACGCACTGGTGGGATAAGAGACTGATGCAGACTATAATAAGACACGAATTTTTCATTCTCTAGAGTTTCTCAGACAGTATTATCAGACTGCACCTATCAACAAAGAGATTCTTAACAAAAACAAACAATATTCTTCACCAAGTTACATGTATATGCATAGGAAATAACAGTAGATTGTGCACTATAGGATACAATTCCCCACCCCCAACCCCTAGATGGAAAGTGCTTGCCTCAAGCCCATATATCATGGAACAAACAATTGATAAATTGTGAAAATATACAATATACTCACTTGGCAACACTTTGGTGACGTATGCATTCCCTCAACATGGTCCCATAGTGTAATGCCAGATCAGTGTTCTCATAACTGTTAGCACAGAAAGAAGATTAACTTTAATATGTATCCAAAGAGATAAGATTCCTATGAAATGAACCTAAGAAATGATATATGAGAAGTTTTTCCAGCAATATGGTATTATAGATGAAGAGCATAACAAGGGAACACTTTATGAGAATTTAACCCTCCCCTCAGTTCATGATCTATTAAGCGGTTTTACTATGAACAAGTGAACATCTATTTACATATCCATTATGTCTTTTCTTAATTTTTAGTTTTGGTTTAAATCGGGAAGAAGTCTCAGCCTCTCAGGTACATTTAATGGAAATATTAAGACCAATTACACAACTTATAGACAGAATATAGAGTTATAGATATAGCAAAAACGTCATGAAATGGACCACAATTGTCAGATAAAACTCGCAGATCATGAGGCTCAGCTCATAGAAACAGCATGTACATAAAAGGGTAACGCGAAGTTTCTGAAGGCATGGCTTCTTTGGTGGGGAATTCAAAGATATGGCCAGTTCATGTACTACCATATGATTCAAAAGGCAAATAATAGGTTTGAGTTCAGAAAGGAAAGCTAACTTCACTCACTAGTCATCAAATCTTATTTGTACATGATTATCTTACCAATACACCAATTATTTCTTCACTCATCACATACATTAACTGATGCCAGGACTTGACACCCACACACTACACCAATTACTTTGTGTACTCATCACATACATTATGAAGTGCCATGAATTGACACCTCACACACCTCATTTCTTTTATTTTTAAAATTTTTATCAAACCATTCAAAACTATTTTCAAATGTGCAACATAATCTCTTATATTTCAGCAAATGCAATTATCAAAATTAACAGAAGAACTTGTTGATATGACACTGGGGAAGACAACACTTCCTATGGTACACATACATTAGACACTAGTTCGGAACAAATTTTAAAATCCAAAAGTCAATAAATTATGAAATCGTACAATGCTATCTTACCCCGATACCAATACATCCATGAGATCTATGTTTTTTTCCAAGTAATCACAAGCAATTAACTTTGACTGAACCTGCTGCCGCTGAAGATTTGCAACAACCTGTGTGGCATCTTTGCGTGTCTGCACAATGTTATTTTATCATTCAACAGAAGATCCTTCTATGAACATAATTAAAAACGACTGTCACTACAATAACTTGAGAACAATTCAGAGCCAATATCTCATACTTGTAAGACGAAACTACCTATCAATAAAAAAAAAAGGAGCCAAACCGAATCGTCCAGTTACCTCCAAATTCAACTTGGGAAGACAGGTGATTATAAGCCGAAGGGTGTTATCCTTGAAGAATTCCTGCGTCAACTGAGCACAAGATTCAGCAACAGGCTCAGATTCGCTATTCCCGTACAGGACTTGTTTCATGTCTCTCATTAGTTTGCTCAACTCCATTATCTAACACGACGAAACGCATAGCATCAGTAGTTGCTGAAAACAATAAAACCTAAGCTACTCCATCAACTCCCACACACAGTATCCAACATGAGCCAGTGCATTTTACATCAAAAAACAAACCAAATACAAGTCAATTGACATATCCTATGGCATTGATTGCATATCCTATAGTATTGATTGCCCGCAAAAGAAAAACTAAATGCAGTACTCCAGATCCAAGTCAATTGACAATTCCAGCTAAAAACAACAAAAATTAAGATCCGCCATTACCTAAGCTACTACATCAACTCCAAGTAGTTGCTGAAAAACAATAGAACCTAAGCTACTCCAGCAACTCCTAGTAGTTGCTGACAACAATAGAACCTAAGCTACTCCATCAACTCCTAGTAGTTGCTGAAATCAATAAAACCTAAGCTACGCCATCAACTCCCACACACAGTATCCAACATTCACAGTGCATTTCACATTAAAAAACAAACCAATAGGCAAACAGTTAAACACCTTAACTCAAAATAACACATATTCAATAGCACAAAAAACTAAATTCAGTACACTCCAGATCCAACTCAATCGACAATTCTAGCTAAAAACAACAAAAGTTAAGATCCGCCACTACCTTACTCTCCTTGGTATCAGGCACACCTCGATCCACAAGGAGTAGCAGATCCCGAGTATGCCGCACCAAATCGGCAGGCGTTTTCGGCTTCGTCTTAAACAAAGACTTCATTTGCACGTTATCGGCTCCTCCACCTCCTTCAGCAGCTTCCGGCGGAGGCTGAACACTTCGAACAACAGCCGGCGACGCCGCCGGAGCTCGCTTGGCCGCCGGACGGCCGCCGGATGACAAACACCCTCCTATTTTGGATTGATTTGATTATACAAAAAAGTTCAAGTAGAGAGTACTCAGATTCGTTGTTGTTGTTGCAATTGATAGCAAGGGTTTTTTACTCGAATAACAACGGCTTATTCAACGGATTAGATATAATTTGATTGATCTTTTTAACGCAGATTTTACCGGAAAGTCGGAAAACAGTGCTCTGCTGGTCATATATATGTGGTCAGGAAGAGTGACTCACCTGATCCATGTTGATTGACACCCTGTCATCGTCGCTCTGTGTGGTTGGCTCAGTCTCTGTCTCTCAATTTTACACTACAGTTTCTATTCCGGATTTAAATTCCCACTAATTTAAATAAAATTTTAAGATAGATATAAATAAATTTATGAATTAATAAATTATAATTTATAATAATAAAAGATAAAATAGATAATGAATAAATTGTTTACAATATTATGAACTTATCGGTTAGACTGGATCATTTTTATCGACTTTGTACGTAATTAACTTCTTTGGAATAGAATCTCTTTTGCGTCATAAAAAAAAAAATTCTATCTTTTTAAGAATTCTATATGCATAACATATTTTTGCATAACAATCACTAAAAAAATTTATAGGCTAAAGTCTGACATGTCACGTGTGCTAAAATAAATAAATGATTAGTTTGTATTATGCAAGCGCCAAAATAAGAGTGGGTTAGCGGGAGCACACGCTTGTAAGATTCGAGAAATTTCTCCACTTTTCTTGCTAACTAATTAACTTCATTTTTACATTGAGATCTTATAAATATGACAACCCTCTTCATAATTCATACCCAATAATTGACATAGGTGAACTAGCATTAGAGAATTCACAGGATGAATTTTCACAAGATTCAAATAATTCTACTAAATGATTTATGTAGAATTTAGGAGCAATAAAAATTAATCTCTTATAGCCTCCTTGATGATGTCTTGATCTTATTCGTAAAGTTATGAGCAATAAACATTACACCGAAACCTATCATCCTAAACGAAGTTAATTACTACACTATTGATCTAAGTAAATGTCTTGTTTTACAATGTACTTTAAGGAACCCATTCACCGATGGATCCACATTAGCTCCATGAACCACAATGCTGCTCCCCAATTTTTTTTTTTTATATGTGAAGTTACTATTATACCTTTACACACAAATATTTCAAAATCTTTATGTATATAACATTTACAATAAAACAAATATACACTGTAGTTGACTGGGTTAAGTGCAAACCAGCATCCTTTTTGACAACCTTCCTCTTTCTTTCTTATTTCATTTTACTTACTTTTATTCTTATGTAATATTTTTCTCTTTCAATATATGTTTATGAATCCTTTTTCAATTTCATCTAAAACATTATGCTTCACCCCCATAAATGTTGCTTCTAATCTTATATGATGTTTTCCATTTTCAATTATTTTTATGAATCCTTTATAATTTTCATCCAATTTTTTATCCTTCACCCGCATAATTTTTACTTCTAGTCAAAACGTAAACTATAATATTAGATTCAAAATTTTAGGAGATGTACTCCTAAATTTTAGAATTTTGTTTATATTTAAAATAAATTATATATTAATAAATCTTAATATTACATTATATTATTTTTATAATATCAATACCTTCAACTAATTGTATGTGTCCGTCCGTTAATCCATTTACTAAGTGTATTTTAAAGTTTAAATTTGCATAACTAAATATGCATGCGTTGTTGATAATCATAATCTAAAAGCCTGAAATAACAATCCTTCACCTCCAACCAATAAGTCGGGTTCGGATCACCTTAAGCCATTTCAAAAGAAAATAAAAAAACCACCCTTCACATACATTCAAAAGATATTGCTAAAGCCTTCTCTCAACAAATTGATTTGGAATATAATAATTTTGGGGTTTTCTATTGTCAGTTGCACTGTGCCCTGACTAACTTCATTCACTTATTTTGATTCATCAAATTATAAATTTAACGGTGAAAGATTGTTATTTTTCACAAAAAGTGTTACTTGTGTCCAAATGTTGCATTACACATTGTCTAACTGTTATATTGGCATAAACTATTCAAATATATATATATATATATATTTGAAAAATAATATTTAATTTTAATATATTAAGAATATCATTGCTAAACTTCTTATTATATATTAAATACTAAAAACAAAATTGACAACGAATTGCAACTTAGTTGGTAAGACGCTTCAACTCCAACCAATAGACCAGAGGTTCGAATCACCCTTTAATTGTTTCCAAAAACCAAAAACTAAAATCAAAATTAATTTAAATCCAACAATCAATCAACATCTCCACACAAAATCAAATAACAAAAATCCTCAAATTAAACCACCATCCTTCTCTATAATTGAAAAAATAGTAGAGAAATATTTTCTAATATATTAACAAGTTAAAGGCGATGGTAAGCAATAGTTAAAGCAATGGACATATCGATAGAAAGCAATAGAGAAATGTGTTACGACAGTTGAGGCAAAACCATAACTAACGATAGAAAATATGTGGTAACTTTGAAAAGCTTATCTTTCATACAGATGAAACAATGTTTCGTTTTACACTTAAAATGTCCCATAAAAACTTTTCGTTTCATTCATATTACATATTACTTAATATAAATTAGTTGGGCTTAATTTTATTACATATTAACATATGTGATGTACAAAAAGCAATAAGACATCTAATCCAAAATATTAGCTATAATCAATAGCACAAATTGATTGTTTATTTCCATGTAAACTTGAAAATGACATTCACATTAAATTTAGATCGCACCCGTACAACATAATGGTGCATACACAAAAAATTAATTAACCAAGTTTCTTTTCAAATCCAAGAAGGAGCCTAGCTTTCTTCAACGGCATATCATAAACACTTATCGAGTAGAGTTGCAGCTCAGGATTTTTAAAGGGACCCTTAGCGCTGATCTCCATTTCATAGTGCCACCCTCTATACTCCTGGACAGTACCTCTAATGGCTTTCACCAACTCCAATCTAACCTTTGTGAGCATGTTGTGTTCTTTGACTGCGAATTTAGCAATTCCTATAATGTATGGATCAGACATGTTCTTAATCGGCTTGATCGGCCCCGGTTTGATCGGCTCCGTTCCACCAGTTTGAGATAAGGACAACTCTGCATTCACCAACACAAAGATGTAGATGATTACAATGAGAGGGCGAATAGGGTTTGGTGTCATTTTGATGGAATGAGATGGAGTGGTACCGAGTATGGTTGTTATTTATATATATATATATATGTATATTGGTGTGCACAATTATTCTATGTGAAAGTAAATTGGCATTTAGATTACTTAATTGGTTTAAGAAGTGAGTATAATATCATTTAATCTTGAAAAGTAACTATGTTCATTTTTCTTTATCTATCTTTTACATTTTTATATAAAATAAAATGGTTTTTCTCTCATTATATTGCCATTTAATAAGTCATATAGTTCACATACAATTAGCAAAATTCAAATACGAAATTTGATGAATGTGTCAATATTAAATATGAAAACACTATTTCACGGTTATTGTATATTTTGGCCAAAGTAATAAGATAGTTACTATGCCAAAAAGGCCCTTACCAAGAAGAAGAAATATAAAAATAATTAAAATTCATTTCATTCCTTTTGTTTTACTTTATGTAAAAAGTGATAAATTAATAAAATTCATTCTATTTATTCATTTCACTTTATTTCTTTTTTTAAGTTTTATGTTATATAAATTACACATTATATAATATAAGACCATCACACAGATACTCGTGTGTCAATTAAACTAGTATATAGATAATTATCTAGATTACAGTTAAAATGTAGTTCAACTTTACAAATTTTAACATATGTATAATTAAACTTTAATTTTGACCTAAATATTGGTAAACTTTAATATCACTTTTTACACATATAATTTTTTGTTGGATTTTTAACATGAACTAGATAAATTGTCAGTTTGAAGTTCATCTCTTTTAGCTAATTAAAACTCTCTTCGATTTTTATAAAACTTTCCATTTTAATTTTAATTGATTAATTGGCTCAGACTTTGACAATGAAAAGTGATAAAAGGAGGAGGGATGGTGATAAAGTAGGAAATATATTGTATAAAATAAGAGAAATTGTGAATGAAGTAGTAAATTTATTGTATGGAGTAAGATATATTTTTCATGTACATGATGAAACGATGAAATTGAGACGCATTAAAATTGAACGCAAGAAAATGAAATTAAGACGGAGGAGGTAGGTTAGTGTCCAAAATGGTTGAAAGAGTTGCGACTCCATTCTTTATCAGAACTAGTGCATTGTTGTTATTAAAATTCAAGTATATAGATCATAGGGTGAATTACATTTGACTCCCCTAATAAATTTTTTAACAACATCACGATCCCTGATATTTAAATAATAACACACCATTTCATAAAATTATACATTAATTACAAATCAATCCAAACCTCATGTTGCAGTCAAACACATCATTATTTTAATCTTTTATTTTTCATTTAATTTTATTAGTTACCTTTTATTTATTTGTTTTAGATGTTTTTTATTTTTCTACGGTTAAATAAGTGTAAGACAAGTGTCCGTTCTAACCAGTGTCCGTTCTAACCTAAATTTTTAATATATTTATATATATTTTCAGATTCACTTATAATGTGCATGAAAAACAAAAATCAAACCCGAGAAAAAAACAATCGGAGTTTATGGTTTACATTTAAAAGTCATTTATAAATATACATAAAATAGGGAGCCATGAGTTGTATATTAATTGAAGGTCATGTGTCACTTGTCATATACTTTTAAAAGACAATCCCAACAAATTACAATTTATTAAAAAATTATTCCAATAATTACTATCAATTTCCTATTTTCCTTATGTTGAAGGATGTGATGGTGGTGGTTAAATAAGAAAAAAGATAAGGAGGAGACAACTAGAAAATGCAAAGGTTTAAAATAAGGCCATGTTTTGATGGTAAACTTAAAACTTGGAAAATGAACCAATATGTAATTGTTAAAATATAAGGGGCCTAAATGAGAAAGAGGTGTTTATAAGGAAGAGCATATGTAATTTTCTCTATATCATAATACCATAGATAAATTATATAAATACCATATTTTCTTGTAAATTTAATCTATAAATGTAATATTTGTGTTTGTCTGAGTCCCTTAGAAGTCAAAACACTCACAACTCCTCATTGATATGAATCTGAGATTATGAAAAATTATGGAGAAATTCTCATAAGAGTCCAAAAAATACAAAGAGTACTACACGAAAATATTTAGTCGTATAATTAATATACAACAATACATCATTTGTAAATACACAAAACTCCATAATTTATAACACTGCATCGCATAATCAGTATATAATTGTAACGGCCCAGATCCGGTCTGGACGTCAAGGATTATGCCGAACTTCCAAATACATAGATATCAAACAATAATTATTACACACCCCAAATATAATTTACGAGTCAATTCATTTCAAACGTCTAGTAAAATCAGCAGCGGAGACAAGTCCTAGTATGTCAGTCTGCTTGTCTATCTACCCCGATCTCACCTCGTGCTTATAACCTGGGAAAGCGGATTATTGAAACAGGGAGAGTGTCAGTCATAAAGACTCAGTGAGGATAATCAGGCATGTATGAATATGCGCATGAATGCAACAGTACAACAAGCCAACACAACACTTTGATCAACAGTTTTCAAACAGTAGGGAAACCGTTAACCGGAACAGTAACATGAACAGTATCGCTGCAGGTGGTATCACCCAGCATCAGTAATAGTAACAGGAACAATATTGCTGCAGGTGACATCACCCAGCATGAAAAGTCTTGTCGAAACCGTCGACCAAGACAGTCTTGTCGAAAACCGTCGACCAAGACAGTCTTGTCGAAAACCGTCGACCAAGACACCGCTCTTGTCGAAAACGTCGACCAAGGCGGGAAAAGATAGCGCCGCAGCCCGCTGGCTCATTTCTGTCGAAAACGTCGACCAGAAAGGATAGCGCCGCAGACCGCTCGGTTACTTTTGTCGAAACCGTCGACCAAGAGGGTGTCCCAAGTTTTTTCAGAAAAAAAACAGTGTGTGGTTGCTTTTTCAGGAAAAACTGTTTTCGTGTAATGCAGTTCATGAGGAGTAGTATAACAGGTTCAGTAAACAAGATCAGTAAAACAGGATCAGCAAACAAGATCAATAACAGAATCAGTGAATCATAATCAGTAAACGGGATCAGTAGAACAGGGTCAGTAACAAACTTAAGGTACATTGTCAATCAGTAACTGGGACAACACGAATAGAGTCGATTAGTTATGCTCGTTATCAGTTATGCTCGTTATCACCCTGTCCGAGTTCTTTTGGGAATGTTTTCGGAACAATGGTTCATGCAAACTCAATTGTTGCTCCACTTTTACAACCTGATTTTTCAAGTATGGCTACTCCTACAGCTATCATGCATACGCCTTTGATGAATTCTGATCTCACAGCTCCAGTAG
>JAYMSP010002437.1:0-24283 GCA_036897095.1 Plantago elongata
CCCCCCCCCCCCCCGCCCTGGGCTCGTTATGGAGATTAAAAAATAAAGAGGATTGAAGAAAGTTTTCCCACCTACAAAGTATTAGACCCAACATCTCGACCCATCATGAAGATAAAGAAAGTACATAAAGAATCGAAGACAATTTTCCTGCATAGAAAAAAACAGTTGACACTCCCTCCACCCCACGTCGGGCTCGTTAAGAAGATCGAAGATAGTTTTCACACCTAGAGAGTATCAAATCCCCCATGCCCATTATGGATCAAAATAATACAGAGAAGATCAGAGGAATTTTTCCACCTAGAGTGTATCTGCAATCTCCCCTACAATCACCCCCCCCCCCCCCCCGGGCGTTGTGGTTGGATCTTGTAACAAAGGTTATTCTTCCTTATACCAATTCTTCAGTGTAACTTTGACTCCGTATTTTTATGCATCAACCCCTGCATTAAGAATCACAAATAAATGGTATTCCTCTCGTATTTAAGTCAAAGATGTCCATAATAATATTTTACAACAACTTCAACCCCATATGATGGAGCCTTTTGTAAAAAATAGAAACATCAAATTTATCTTGATCCATAGTTAAAAAAAATAACTCAAGAAGCATATGTGTAGAATTGTACTTAAGTACACACAATTATAGGAGATAATATTGTGGTTAGCCGACTTTATGAAAACATGCGACTTACAAAGTTGATTTCTTTTGTTTTGATGAATTCGTTTATATTGATATTTTTCTGAGTTTTGTATACAAGTTTATATGGGATTTAATATAAGAAAATAAAATGCAGTCCCTATACAAAAAAAAATATTGAAATATATAATGGCTGGAATTTAACATAATTCCATAAAATTCTCGTGGCTATAACGACATAATATAGTTACGTTTAATAAAAATATAAATGGATAATATAAACAACTGTTGCAGTAGTATGTGGGTAATGTATTTCACACAGTTAAACATGAATTTGTGGAGCTTAAATCCGACCGGAGTTTTGACACTTTTTTGTACTATAGTTTGCATGGTTTTCCTTTGTTTTTTAAGCATATAAAATGAGATATACGTACTTATCTTAATGCATAATCCATTTTTATAGGTGGATATAGGTCTATTTAAAAATAGAAACAACGTAATTATGGTGAATTTTTTTGATTTGTTACTTTATGAAGGAAGGGATATAAAGGTATCGAAGAATAATACTACTTCCACACCAAATTCAACTTTTCGAACAGTTCCAATTCCATTCTCATAACTTTAAATGGAAATTATTTCCCTACTTTTTCACTATCTCGCATACTTTATTCACTATGTACGTATTTTACTTTATGCAATCTCTTTAATACTTTATTATCATATCTCCTATTTCATTCACTTTTTTTTCTTAAAATTTGTGTTCGAATATGTGAGTAATTGAAATCGGGACGGAGGTAATATTACATTTTGACAGCAACACGAATATCAAACTCAACTCTCCCTTCTTTGAAAAGAATTTTCTTCTCTTACTTTATTCATTTTTTATATATATAATATTACTATTAAAATAATTGGATAAGAAAAAATTTATCATTTGATGCATCTCTAGATTATAATCATCATTCTCTAAACAGAGAGTATAATCACCCATTTCGGGGAATCAAACCCGTGACCTATAGGGTATTGGCCTACATGGTATAATACCCAACATCTCACATCACTTGTCAGTGGAAGGGAAGAAGGGTATATATGTAGACCACTACTCTCCTATGGTATGAGTCCTTTTGGGGAAACCCAAAAACAAATTCGTGCGGGCTCCGACCCATAGCGGACAATATCATATCGAGTAATGGGCCAACCATGAGTAACCATGTCGGTCTAACGGGCCGGGTCTCGGTCCATTAGTGACGGTCGTTACAAATGGTATCAGAGCGGGACCGTTCGGAATTACGGGAACTAAGTGTCATGCAGCACAAAGTGCTACACTGTATGGGCGGTGGGAGCCACCTCTTAAACATGTAGGGGCCACCTCTAGAATCATGCACGGATGGTTGGTCCCGGAAAAACCCCCAAGGAAGCTCGACGAGGACTTCGAGAGTTTAAGGGGAGAAGATTGTAATACCCAACATCCCACATCGCTTGTTAGTGGAAGGGATGAAGGGTATATATGTAGACCACCACTCTCCTATAATATGAGACCTTTTGGGGAAATCTAAAAACAAATTTGGGCGGGCTCTAACCCAAAGCGGACAATATCATACCGAGTCGTTAAACGTGGTGTCTACTTCAATCACAATGTTTCATACTTTATCAACTGTAGTTTCTATTTTTCTACTTTATTCGTTATCTCTCATAATTTATTAACTTTACTTTAAAATTTGTGTTTGTGCACGGATCAACATGAAGTTAAATTCAGGACGAAGGGATTATGACATTACATGAAATTAACAGACCTGGTCTACAATTATGAGTGACTTTAAAATATCCATATATAAGATTGTATTCTCTAAATTTATATTTCTAATATGGTGTCATAATTATGAGGACTCGGGGGCAAATATGCAATGCAAATTTATTAAAGTTCATTCTCAGAATTTCATATTAGCTTCTACTTCATAACAATATAAAAGAGACCATTGATCTCTTATACCACTTGATCTTAAACTTTACATAAATTAAAAGATGTTTAGTAGTTTTAAATGTTAGAATATTAAGATGATCTTTCTTCTAGACAAAATAAATGTTCTAAACGGCAAAGAAAAAATCCAAAGCTATTGAGCCTAGCTAGCATTATGGGCCAAAGTATGATCCAATTTATTACAAAGTCTAGAAACATAATTAAAATAAAAGCATGGAAAATGCTTGATAGCAGTCAAATTTCTTGACTATTGACACCTAATGCAGAGATGATGTGTCATAGTGATGTAATTGACAAATAATTCTTAAAAATACATTCTTTCAATATTAAAAAGTGCCTAAATCTCAATTTTAGAACATATAAAACTGCACATGCGCAATCAATGATTTAGCCATTGTTGGAATCATGTATATGAGGAATTATCCTTCTCTTCATCCAACAACAACACCTGAATTGTTTTGCATACGTTACCGAATTTTACTTCGGTTGGTCAATGAATTGAGGCATCAAAATTCATCTTAATACTATCCCATGAAAAGTACTATGGAGGTCACATGAAATGATCTGTTGTGAATCCATGTGTTTGTAGACACCGATAAATTGATTAGACTCCAAAGGATCATATCCGCTTATCTTTTCTCGATTAAGCCAAATTATCCATCTTCCAAATGCGCAAACGAAGAACTCAAATGCATATGTTGACACCGCCTGCATAAATTTACAAATCCACTCCAAACTATACTTAATATCAATAAACATGACATAATTATGGAAGTTAATACATGCACAAAAGCAACGAACAAAGCTGTAATTCCTGAGAAGGTATCAAATTAATATATTTTTAGTAGTACCAGGACAAACATGATACAACATTATCTTTAAAAACATGTCTTTTGCGCAATTTAGAATGAATTGGAAGAGTATCATTAATCACATGCCATAAAATGTTGATCTTAATCTCCCAAATCAACTCTCAGTTGTTATAATTGCAATATACATATAAAATTCTTTCACAGTGTTGTATTATACGCAATACGCACCTTGCACAAATAGTCCATATGCATCTCTGGAATAATTCCATTGTAAATGCACTGTTGTCACAATTCATAAAGCTAAAAATAAATATCAATCGATTAAGTAAGATTGTAGCATATAGATATTTGAATCGCATGGAGGTTCAACATACCTCAATTAGAGAATCCATCATTGAATAAGTTGTTTTAACGATCAAATTAACCATCGGGTCTTGAACAAAACAAAAACATTTATCTCTTCATTCTTGCCTCTTTTGCAGTCACCTTGACCTTACAACTTTAAATTGGGTATCATTTCTATAGCTATGCAGCCTGCAACATAAATTTCTAACATTAAAACTATGATAAGATTATGTTTGGTTGGAATGTGTTGGGCTCAATCTATACATTGACTTTGGAATGTGTTCATCATAGTAAAACATGGTTCATCTTTCTTTTGTTTAGTGAATCCCTGAAAGTTTGAGGCGTAATTATTAGTGATGTTGAGAAAGATTAATGATTCATCGTATCTTCTCACATGTAGGAGCGTAATTAACTATAGAACGTAACTGACTATATATGAAAATGTTGACTGCTAAAGATCAGGAGTTGATATTAACTCAGTAACTAAAAGTTAAACTAACTTTATTATATATGTAAATAAATTATGGAGATGCATGTAAATACACAAAAAATTGAAATTATATAATTGCTACTACATGCAATCCACATGTTTTTATCTAACAACGTTAAATGTGTTCTAATGTAGCATTAGAATTCTAAAAAATAAAAAATAAAAATCATTTTATGTTTTAAAATTTAGCTTTATTAATTAAAATTGATATAAGTAGGTCCAAAATGCCACCTAAAATTCGGAGGACTCGGTCTAGCGTAAGTATATAATATGGATTTGTATATGATAATTCGAAAGAGTATAGAAGATATAATTGTATCATCTCTCTATTTTGTTACAAATCAGATGTTTATGGAGCAAATTAGAAGTCAAATAAAAACTAATTGCATAAAAAATAGAAATTTATTTTAGAATCTCTTTCTGATGTGCTACAACTTTCCGTTGAACTTAACAAAAATGCAGAGATTAAATTAAGTCAACAAAATTACATAAGAATAAGGATTCACTTAACTCAGTTAACAAAATTGCAAAAAAAATAGGAATTATTTCTATGTTGAACCAATGTCTTGTTTTGAAAATGTATGTCATAGTGTTATGGGAGATACATGCACTATAGGATGCAACACGTGAGCACTTTAAGTTTAAGGCATACATGAACCTTTAAGATGAAAAATAATATAAAAGAAATTAAGTTAAAAATTAGGATATTGAGTCTTGCATTAAATTAAATGTTGCTTCCACGTAATTCAATTCGATAGTTAGAATTTTCTAGTGAATAATTGAGTGGGGAATGTGTATATATATTGAAATTGGTAACTATAATAGAACATGTGTGGCTATTTTTGAGTACATAATCCTCTTGACCAAGCTTTTTAATGGCGGAGAAATTGTATAAATAAAATGATGAGAATGACGATATAACTAAATTCAACATAATGTATAATGAGACCGAATTGAAATGGCCTATTTATAGTGTTTAAAAATTAGATTCTTGAATGAGACAAAAACAAAACGTGGATGGAATCATAGTGCATGGGTTGACTGAAGCAGAATGCTAGCTATCATTATTCACGCCGTAACATAGAATCCTATTTATAGTCGAAATTGTTACCCAAGCATCCAGCCAACCCATGTCGATGGAGAATCTGCTGCAGCATGAAAAAGAATTTCCACCAACATATCTTCGGGAAGATCCATGACGGAGAGTATGACATTTTTATTTTTATTTTGGATTTTGTTGGTCTACTACCTTCTAATTCAATTCTTGTAATGTCAAAGTTATATTTTATGCTAGGTTTTATACCTACAAAAATAATGAAATTAGGAGTTTGTTCAACAAAATGATTTTATTGAATTAAGTGACTGGAAATTAAAAGACTTCCAATACTATTTTTAGGAGTTTGTTGATAATTGACATTGAAATTTGAAGTTCGTTTGTATAACTGTATGCATATATGTATGAAGTCGAAAATTCTAAATATGTCATGGCATCAATCTTTTGTTTACCAACTCAGACTTAAACACGGGTGATTGATACAATAAATATGTTCCTAATTAATTGCAGTTTACCAATTCTGGATATACCTCATGTTGTTAGCAACAAAGCGGAATAAAATCATTTTAACTACAATTTGATTGATTCATGCATGTGTTGTTGTATACACATGTGAATTTTTTTTGTAAATTTATTTGGGCTAATTAATTAGGAATTTAGGGGTTGTTTTGAATGAATGGCATATAAACATCACTTTTAATTTCCTTGAGTGAAGTGGTGTGAGTTCGTATATATGACAATTCGATAGTTCATGTATTTTAAGCTAAATGACTAACTTTATATTAAATAAATTGTTACTTCCACCAAATTCGATTGGGTACTTATAATTGTTTAGTGTGGAATGTGAATAAATCAAAATTAGTGGCTAAAATATAACATGTGTGGCTAAATATAGGACATCCCACCCTTTTGGATCCAATGTAATAGAAATTTCAAATTGTTCTCTAGAGAATAAATTGGATTTATCTAGTCAAATAAATAGATTTTGATTTTTCACCTCAAAGATTCTCCTATGTGGCATAGCTCTTTTCTCAAGATTTCTTCCACTTTTAATATATGTATAGATATAATTTAAACTATAACGTGCTAAAAATAATGTAATAATAATAGATTTAAAATATAATCTATGCTATATCGCAACTAAAACCAACTAGATTTACTTCATCAAAATGAATGTTACCAATAAGAAGAAATGATAAAATAATTAATAATTAATTTTCTTAAAATATAAATATTACAATCATATTACATCTATTCAACGAATCGATGTATCACTCATTAAAAACACATTAATCAATCTATTTAAATGAAACGTTACATTATATGAAATGATATCGCGGATATCCGCATATCAATATATAATAGTAGTAAAAAATAATAAAAACCTTGCCAATATAATAAGCCCCAAAGTGGGATACGAAAGTGTCATTTCGCTTGTTAAAGTGTTATTCGACTTCTTAAAGTATCATTTTCTTTTTGCAATTTGTTTCGCACTTCTTGTATTCTCCAACAACTTGCAACTAAGAAATGATATTTCAATCTTTCTCTGCTCACAAACTCATGCCACATGCAACACCCCTTCACCCATCTCAGTTGTTGTTTCCGCATGAACCGTTGTGTGTGTTCGGATCAGACTCCGGCTCACATGCACCTTATTAAGACTATAGAACTTTGAGTGCATGTGTTTACGACTCGATTAGATTATTCAATTTCACAACCCCCGTTGTTAAAAGAATCGTTCCAGTCACTTTGTTCACTATTGGGCTGGAGTGCAGGTTGCCTCAATGCTAGGTCTCGCTATTTTAGAAGTCAATCGCCACAAGCACATACTATTGCAAATCTTTGAAAATATAACAGTGCTTTACTTCGGTTGGGTACCCCCAAGCAAATGGACAGGTCGAGTCTACTAACCGAACCATTGTGAAAAATCTGGAGAAAAGACTCAAGACATTCCAAGGAAGCTGGGTTGAAGATTTGGATGGTGTACTTTGGGCTCATTGAACCACTCTGAGGACCGCCACCTGAGAAACTCCTTTCTCCTTGGTGTATGGCTCCGAAGCCGTCATACCTTTGGAAGTTATCGTGGAAACACATAGAATCCAACAGTACCAACCTGAAGATAATGAGGCCGCTCGGACATACGAGCTTGAACTCCTCGAAGACAAGAGAGAATCCTCCCTGTCCCACATCCTAAGGTACCAAGCCTTTATTGCTCGGACCTACAATAAAAATGTGTGCAAAAAGGACATTCAGATTGGAGATTTAGTCCTGAGAAGAGCCGACATCCTCAATCATGTTAGGAAACTCAAACCGAACTGGGAAGATCCGTACAAAGTCATCGAAGTGAGAAGCAATGGACGCTTAGAGATGGAGGATCTTGAAGGTAGAGTGCTCAAAAGAACATGGAATCCGAGAAATTTGCAGAAGTTTTATGCTTAGGATGTTTTTATATGTTTCTATTTTTACCCGAAGACATTTAGTTGAGGTCTTTTTTTATCCGACCGTTTGTAATTATATTTTCGTCAAATCAATACAAAGGCTATCTTTCCAAGAATTGTATCATTCACTATCGAACGTATAAGTTTCGAATACAAGTGCTTCGGATATGATATATTCTGAATAAAAAAATGATTTGTAAGCCATACACTTCATGAACGTTCGGGTATATCATAATACTATCCGAACAAAACAATTTGAAGGCGATAAAACAAGGATCATACTTCACAAACAATATTAGCAGAAGCAAAGTATCTAAGCCTATGGATCATATTCCGAATAAATAAACAGTTGGAAATATTCGTCGGATATTCAAACAGTTAGAATAGACGGAAAAATATTCAACAAAGATACATGTGCGGAGAAAAATAAGAATTGTCTTAAGGTCCGAAGACCATACAAGATTCATGGAGCATACTCCACCTTCAATTTCCTGCTTCATTCTAGGGCTTGGAACTTCCTTCCCCAGCAGCCTTCTTCGCCTTCCGGGCTTCATGCGCTTTTCTCATCTCCTCGACATACTGCGGAGCAAGCTCCATCAAGTCCAGATCCGGCTGTCCAAGAACCAGACCAGAAAGACTCAATCAGTCCCGGTTGTGAGCAACATAGAACCAAGAGATGCTGGAGCTGCACTTCGGGTGCAAATTCCGAAATACAGGGGCCGCCATAACTGAATTTCAGATCTGGAGACTCCATAGAAACCAACTCAGAGAACTCATCACTCATTAGCTCGGCGTCATCAAGAGGTTCACCAGTGAAGCGAGTGCCATCAACATTATTGTAAGCACTTAAGCCTGCGCTCTTCGGGTCGAAGTCACTAGGGAGCTTCTCCTTCAGCTTGAGTAGACCAATCGCAGCCTCGAACCCCTCCACCCGAGCGTCGTCCGTCAAGCTCATCAAGAAGTACTTGCAAGAAGCAGAGGACAAGAAGTCCTTGACAGCTTTACTCCGGAACAACTCCATAATCTCCCTAACACCCTTATCGCGCACGTCAATTCTTGACGGTTCTCATCCGATCTGCGTAGATCCGGGAGCACGTTCTGGTACTTCTTTTTGCACTCTTGGTTCTTCCCCTCTATGTCTTTGACGCTCGCTTCGGACTTCTCCAGTTGAATATCAATCTCGGCTCGCTCTTCGGCCACATGAGAACATGCCCGGAACGCGGAAGTCAACTACAAAAAGACAAACTTGAGAAACTTAGAAACGAAACAAGAGCGATAATTATTTAAAAGTGCATAAGATGCGGATATTAACCTTCCGGCTCGCCTTAGCCAGTTCGTCTATTTGCTCCACCTCGTTCATCGCCACTAGCCTGGTCACCTCGGCCTCAAAGCCACCATCCGATCTGGTGACCATGGCTACCTTGCTCTTCGCCTTCTTCACCAAAGGAAGTGAACCTTCAAACGCCCTCTTAGATCCGGAGATGACCTTGGAGACAGAAGATCCGGAGGCTTTGTGTGGCTTCTTTGCATCAGCCTCCCTTCCGGCCTTGGTCTTCCCTTGCTTCGGAGTCGGCATTCGAAGCTCTTCCTGCCCCTGGGCAACTCTCTCAATATTCAAATTCGAGAAGGTCGTAGCATTGACAGGCTCTTCCATCGGAATGGTAGTGGAGACCTTGATAATCCAGCTACGCTGCTGCTCGGCTATCTCACATTGTTGGTCCTCTCTTTATTTCCTCTTCAGCTCAAGCAAGGTCGGCATGATGTAGTTGAACCCATAAGCTGCATAAAGAAAGAAGAGTGAGTTAGATAAGTACTGTTTATACTTAAACCAGATAAGAAGAGAAAAAATCAAGGAAATCAAGAAACACTTTGAACATACAACTACAGAACTACTACTGATCAAAATCACGTGGCGGATTACCACAGTAACACTCCGGAGCCTGTCCGTCCAAATAAGGTAAGGGTTGACAGATCAACCCTCAGAAGAAATAGGTTTCCGTTCGATTTCTTCTTCGGAGCGCCTGCATCCATAAGGGTAAATTCTTCGTGGTGTCCGAGCAAACGGATAAATCTCTAGAGAGAAGTTCTTCAGGAAAACCCACTTCTCCCGGTTCGACTCGGGTTGTCAAATGAATGCCGATGTGTTTGCCGAGGACTCCGAAACACATCAAACCCAGGTCATTAAAAATTTGGAGAAATTGTGGAGCAACAGGAAGCCTCCACCGCAATGTAACAAGGCCTCGTACACCGCCATACACCCTTCCGGAGGATTATAAAAGGCGTGCTTGGGATCCGGAGCCATCAATTCCAGAGCCTCGGGTATCACATATCGAGCTCGGATATCATTCAGCTTCTCCTCGGTCAATTCACTAGCTCGAGTTGGAAGAGTTTTGTCCAAATTCAACTCTCCAAATTCATCCGGATGGACGACCTTCGCCCTACTCCTCGGGTATTTGATATCATATACCCGGCCGCTCGACGTCCCGACGGTATCATCCTCTTTGCCGACTTTCTCCTCCTTAACAACTTCGGCCTCCTCCACTGCCTCATCTCCGCCCTCCGGAGCCTCAGCTTGAGCCACCCCAACTTCCGGGGACCGATCAACATCTATCACCGGGATAATGCGGAGCGGCGTAACCACTCGGACCGTATCTTCGACGCCCAACTCGAACATGGCTATATCGAGGGCTTCGTCAGCTGTATATCCATTTGTTGTTTAGTAAGATATCTTAAATATTCTCACTATCTTAATAAAAATATCATACCCCTCATACATATTGCCAGGCGATCTTCCAAGAATTTGACCAGCAAAATAAGTTGCAATCGTTTGTTTTGGTACAAAAGACAGTCTTTACTTAATCTTTAGCAATAAAGCTCCATAAAATAAACCACGGAGCTAGGATTGTGCCAATAATATTGAGAATCCATACGGATTCTTAAAAATATATCTCGAACAATAATACAACGAAAATTAAAAAGATAATCGTAGTGAATTTCAGGAAATGACATTTGAAAAACTCTGAAGCTAATAGAGAGTTAATTAAGATGGATTTTTTTGAGAAGGTGAATTCTTGTGGGGTGACAACATATCACTATGGAGTTTTTGGGAGGGGGAGGTTTGAAAAAAATAGCCATATGATGTGAATTTCTATTGTAGAATGATTGGGGGGGAGTGTTTGGTGTAAAACAACTCAAATATGTGTGAGATTTTGTTTGCATGACAACACCAACCATATTCATTGCATTGTATCATTGTTATTGTATATTCTTATATTTTATTTTAATTCATGTTTGAGGGAAACAACTTCAAAAAAATAAAATATTTGTAACTAATTAAGAGGTTAAGTATGCTAGGGTCCGATATATTGTCAACCCGTCAGATCCCAAACAGGTTCAGGCTGGATGATCATAGTCTTTTCAAAGCGTATCCGTCAGGATATGTCATATTTTTACATTTTATATAATTAATATATAGATATCCAAATCGAAGACTACCAATTTTTTATATATAATAACGAGTTTGGATGTTTTAAGTACTTGACGTAATTACGATGCACGTCTTCTATATTCTATCGAATTTGTTGGGGCATGGCAAATATATATTTATTACATATAAAGGTATTTATGCAATTCTCATTAAGGTTATATATTTGAATGTATATGATTCAAAATTCTTAGTTTTAAATTTAATATAGTGAAATAATTCAATCATTTTTATCACTTCAAGTAATCAATATTACATTGTTCAATAAATTAAGCTTAATTTTATTGTATACCTTCATATTTATATGATTTACTGTTGAATATGCACATTAAATTAAAACACGTAAATTGCAACATCTCACCCCTTCTTATCAATTATTATGTGATTGTATGATCATATAGGAGATGTGAAACGAATTCACCCAATGCAATAGTGTGATTGCTGAGTACCACATTGGTAATGCACTTTGACAAACACTTGACAAAATACGAGAAACACATAAAAGATACACGCGAGTTGATCTTTACATGTCTAACAACAAAAATCTACATGTGAATACTTTCAATTTCTTTTCTTTATGTATAACATTTCGATTAGTAGGACGAGATATAAGGGTTCTCTTCCCTACGATCTCTGGCTGGAAGGACTGGTTCTATCAAACACGAATTCAACCCCGTTCGAAATAATGATGTTCAGACTGATCTAACATATATTTGAACATGGTCTATATCTTTATTTCAAGACCCGACCGCAAAATTATGAATTTAGTAAAAACTAAATCTTCATCGCGCTGCGAAAAGTGGGGGCTCTTTCATCTTCTTTGTACTTTCTTGATCCATATTGGCCAAGTAGAGGATCTGATACCCTGTAACAGGGCCGACGCGGGGGAATTAGCTTATACTTTCTAGGTAGGAAAACTGTCTTTGATCTTCTCTGTACTTCCTTGATCTCCCTGACAGGCCGGGGGTTAGGGTATGTCGGATAATTTATGTTTTTTCGCAGATTTACAATTAAATGATACGCAGTTGAAAATTTTTGTGCTCTCTGATATAGAAGAATATCTTTCAAGGAAGGGATTTAGTTTGCGACAAGTTGAGGGTAGTCATATGCCTGATAGTGCAACGTTACATAATGATATGAATAACTTGATACGTGAGGAGATGTGATATGGTGTTGACGAGATGGTTCAACAGCACAATCGTTTATATCCATGCCAACTGATGAGCAAAGGAGTGTATACCATACCATTATGGAGGCCATCGATTCTGGTAATCGTGGAGTATTCTTTTTGTATGGATATTGTGGCACAGGTAAGACATTCTTATGGAATACACTTTGTTCGACATTACATGGTAGGCATGATATTGTTCTCCCAGTTGCATCAAGTGGCATAGCTTCACACCTTTTTCCTGGAGGCCGCACTACTCATTCCAGATTCAGCACTCCGTTGAATGTTGATGAGACGAGCACATGTAGTCGATAAATGCCGGGGAGCGAGCTTTCTGAATTGTTGAATATGACGAAGTTAATTATTTGGGATGAAGCTCCCATGACTAACATGTACTGCTTTGAAGCTCTTGACCGCAGTCTCGGGGACATTATGAGGGGTAATAATGTTGGACGATCCGCAAAGCCATTTGGTGGATTGACCATTGTTTTTTGTGGAGATTTCAAACAAATACTACCGGTGGTACCAAAAGGTAGTAGGCAGGATATAGTCCACCATTCACTTTCCACGTCTAAGAGGATTTGGGACCATTGTCGGGTATTGAAACTAATAAGAACATGTGTCTACAGGTGCGTCATCATTATTTTTTTATAAGTTATGTGAATATTTAATTATTTTTACAAATAACTTTAATGTATTTTTATTGAATTACAATTTAACATATATAAGCATATTTACTTGCAGTTTGGGAACTAATCTTGAGAGGATGATCGCATAAGAGAATTTGCGGATTGGCTGTTGAAAGTAGGAGACGGTGGAGTTGGTGAATCCAATGACGGTGAGGTTCAATACAGATTATCCGAGGATATTGTGATTCGTTCCGATGGTCCAGCGATTCCTGCTATAGTAAAGAGTACATGTCCCAGGTTGTTAGATAATGTTGGTGACGAACAATATTTCCAGGATCAGGCTATACTTGCACCAACTAATGAGGTCGCGCAGGAGGCCAACGATTATACGTCGCTGCTCCCTGGAGATTCGCATGAGTTTTATGAGTTCGGTTTCCAAATGTCCCGATGAGGATGAAATTGTAAATCGAGAAGATGTTTACTCGGTTGAGTTCTTGAATACTATTAGGACTTCTGGCATACCCAATCACATTATTCGTTTGAAAGTTGGTTGTCCTATTATGCTCTTAATGAACATTGATCATCACGAAGAGCTATGTAACGGAACTCGGTTAGTCATCACTAAGATTGTCAAACATGTTATTGAGGTGAAGACGATACATGAAAAGAAAGCATGAAAGCTGGTTTGCATAGCTCGAATGGTACTAAGCCCATCAAACTTGACTAAGCTTCCAATTCGATTTTAAAGGAGGCAGTTTCCTATATCATTATGCTATGGCAATGACGATCAATAAGAGTCAAGGACAATTATTATTGCACGTTGGACTCTACCTTCGAAAGTCCGTGTTCATTCATGATTAGTTATATGTAGCTGTTAATAGTGTGACTAGCAAGAAGGGACTGAAGGCCTTAGCGTAGGATGCTGAAGAAAACTCAACTAACATGACTGACAATGTTGTTTATAAGGAGATTTTTAGAAATCTCTAAGGTATATAAAATTTTTACTCACATCTTAGTTTTTTTATATATATATTAGTTATTATGCAAGTATTATAAATCAGTAATTAACAATCATTTTCAATAACTTGTATGCAGTGCGTGTGGTATGTCATTTGTGCCGGAATCCGAAATCTTTGCACTTTTTTTTTCCTTCCCTTCATTTTCTTTCCGTAAGAAAATTTCATTTTTCTTATTCTTATTGTTTAAAACTCTATTGTAACGCACGGTGTTATCTTATAATTATAAACTATTAATTCTTATTGTTTTTTAATTATTTATTGTTTGTGATAATTGAAAATAATTATTATTTATAAAAAGTTTAATATGCCATGGCTTCGCCACGGGTTACTACTAGTGTAGTATGAAAATTGAAAATATTATGAACCAAACAAAATAGAAAATAAAGGTGTAGAGTGACTAGACCTGGCAATCGGGACATTCGGGTCGGGTCAATTTGGATCGGGTCATTCTCGTCTGTATTTTATTTCGGGTCATTTTTTAGTCGGGTAGGGTTCGGATGATGGCCGAATTTGGGTAGTTTCGGGTTATTGATATTTCGGGTCGCTTTGGATCGGATCATTTCGGATCGGATCACTTTGCATTCGGGTATCATTTCGGGTTCGAATGTTATTCAGATTTGGATCATTTCGGATTTTAAAAAATCAGATTGTTTTGGGTCGAATATTTTCGGGTTTGGGTCCTTTCGGATGAAAAAAGTTCAGGTTGAATCTAGTCAAATATTTTCGGATTTCAGTTGTTTTCGATCTAAAATATTTCGAATTGTTTTGGGTCGAATATTGAGGTAGTTTTATGTTATGCACATTTTTAATGTACCATACAATGATAACTTTGTTACTGATGAAAGTCTCTTTATACTAACATGGTTTAACTGCTTGATGAACTTAATGCAATTTAATCGCACCTACATTTACTTTTAATTTTTTTTTAAGTAGAGTACTAAAAGGTACAAGTTTGTTGGATAAACTTTAAAAGTCATCCATTTTTGCAGATTGAAAAATTAAGTGAAAATAAAGGAAAAAAAACATATCATTCGTAGCATGCAGTTGCGATCATTCTAGTCTTATAATAATAACATTCAAGATTAATGTATATGGAATTGTCTTATCGAGGCGAATTCAAAAATATGTTCAAAGTATTTTTTTAAATTTTTGTAGATAAAATTATATGAGATTTAATAAGAGAGATACTTCATGTCCAACCAAACTTTCATATTGTACAATAAAAAATTTAATTATATACAATAACTTTAGTTTCTTCAATTTACATCAATAAGTTACAAGAAGTTCATGCTTTAAACGGTGTACTCTAGTAATATAATGCATTTTGATACTTGTGATTTCGCGCCAAATCTAATTCGAGTCATTTCGGATCGTTTGAGTACGGTTGGATAATTCAGGTCAATTCTAATTCAGGTCATTTCGGATCGAATGATTTTGAGTCAATTCTAACTCGGGTCATTTCGAACCGAGTGATTTGGATCAATTTGGATTCGGGACCATTCGGATCTAGTCATTTTTGGTAAATTCTAAACTCATGTCATTTCGGGTCGGGTGGTTTCAGGTCAATTCTTCATTTCGGATCAGGTATATTCATATCATTCTAATCGGGTCACTTTGGATCGGATCATTTCGGATCAGTATTGTTAAACGCAGGACAACTTTTGCTAAACGCATGATGCATTTTTATATATTACAAACAACACCACAACTATTATAATTCATAAAATAGTCCTATAATTATAAATAATTACAATTTTACCTACAAAAACATCTAATCATGTTTATTTGATTCCAATCATATTACCCCGAAAAAAATTGAAGAAAATTTAAAAGAACACGAAGAACGAAGAACTCCGCCGCCCACTGAAAAAGCTCCGACCATAGTCGGAGCTGCACAGCTCCGATCGACAGATCTGCTAGGACACGTGTTCTGCATTTATGATTCTGACCAGGACACACCTGATTCTGGCCAGGACTCGGTCCTGGTCAGATTCGGATTTGACCAGGACCGAATCTTGGCCATGAACAAGACCAAGTCCTGGCCAGAATCAAGTCTGACCAGAACACTGTCCCGGTCAGTTTTCTAGTGTTTTTTTTTGTTTTTTTATTGTTTTTTAAATTAATATAAAATTAATTAATTTAATTATATTAAGTAATTAAATAAATATTAACGATTACGAATATGAATTATAACAATATAAACATCTCAAATTCATCATTATTTGTAAAGTATGACTAATGATTTTAAAATATTGATTTTCCTTACGTTATGGTATCGTATTGTATATACGTTCATATATTTTTGAAGATGTGATAATTTGATAAATTTTACGAAACTGGGACTAATTGTATATTTATATAATTTGTTAGACCTTTTGTAATATATAAAAATGTGTCCTGCGTTTAGTAAAAATGATCTTGCGTTTAACAATCCCCTTCGAATTCACCCGGTCAATTCGTGTTTCGGATCATTTTCAGATATGGCGATTTCAGGTCATTTTCGGATTCGGATTAGGTTTCGGGTCATTTTTGAATTTGGCGACCGTGGTAATTTCGGATCTATTTTGAGTTCGGGTCGGATCATTTCGAATCGGATTTTTTGTTTGGATCAAGACTACCGGGTCTAAGAGTGACCAAGGGCTGGTGCACAATTTACTCGTTAATGCCTTCACATATAAGCAGAATTGCAGAAACATTGTCGGCATCCTGGAGTTAAGTTTTCCAATTGTGCGCAATTGTCCCAGGAATAGTAGAGGCAGTGCCTGCACAGGATGGAACTTCTGGCTATTTTTAGCTGTTTGGTTTTGTTTCTGTATCTGTCCTGATAAAAGTGTCTATCGTAGGATTGGTAATTTGAATGGGTTTTTACTCAGGAGAATTTGCTTGAATCCTTTTGCTGTTCTTTAGGTTCTAATATTTGAACCTTTGGTGGAGTTTGAGTTTATTTTCGATTCTTTGTACTTGGTATGCCCCTCTTAGTCTTTGTACTCCAATTGGGCTTCAAGATATTTGAACTTTTTTTATTCACAATCACACATTAAAATAGCCTGTTGTTTTGTGAAACATGTCCCGTGAATGTGGTGAACCAACCTATGCATATTTCAAATTTAGCCAAAATTCCAACACAAAAAGTATTAAACTTTCCAAGTTGAAAATTCTACATGCAGCTCAATAGCCATCTCAAAGAGAGACTGAGTTATACCGCACCATAGACCTATGTACATCAGCCTTAACTAAAAGACCAAAAACTACATAGTGCTATAAATTAAACAATCTTCTATACCTCACTTCTTAAGTAACACATTCATGAAATTCATCATCAAGGCCCTTTCTGTGGGAAAGTGGTGGAGTGTACACCTGAGGTAGAATCCACAAACTTAGTATACTTCCGGTGCCGCCTCTCTCGTGCGTATAGCACCCACAGTATCAAAGAAAGCATAACCGCGACAGAAACCATAAGCAGGCCAATATAAACCATATCTGTAAACTTATTCATGTCGGGGCAGTGCTCATCATGTATTGTGACGAAGGTATTCCTTACAAACGTGCAGTCTACCAAGTCGGTCAGAAATGGGCTGTAGTGGTTCAATCCGTAGCTCAGATTTACTGCATTGCTCAGTTGATCGAACATTGTAGGTGTTAAACGGCCTACAGTAATACAACTTTCGTTTGAAGCTTGGCAGATATAGTTCCTCCAAACCTACATAACACAAATCAGGTTTAAGAGTCCGATTATCAATTGTGATTGACCGTTAGTTAAAGAAGTTCCAAGTGACCGCTTTCCTAATCGGGCATGTATGTATGGGCTAAATCAAGAGCTTAATCAAAGGGAACTTACTTTTGTGAAAACAAAAATATCCCTAACCCAACTCATGTAGCTACTAATGTGAAGGCATCTTTTGAGCATGGTTAGTAATTTTACCTGCGTAGCATTGCTCAAGTCCACCTCACCGGTCACGCATGTCCGATTTGTTTCGTCGGGGTTGTAAGGATTGCAGAGGAAAGGCACCAATGGACCGGACTGATTGTATGCCACTTGTGGAGGAAGATTAGCACCGCGAGGAGGGTTTGCGTTGGATATATTAACAATTGTATTCACTATCACAACCATTTGGATTGTAACTTCTCGGGTCTGATTTAGAGCTTGTTGGGCAGTAGCAGGATCCACACAAGGAATGATATCGCCCAAGGCTGACTGAGCATTTGGGTTTTCAACCCACTCGTTCATTGCCACACATGTATCTCCTACCACACTTCAAGTAGTTGCATATGAAAAGAAAATGCAGAATTAGACAGCTATAACAAAAAAAGGTGCGACTTTTTAGCAGTCACAAATAATGACCATTACAGTTCAGTGATCATTCACAGGATTAGGAAGCATATCCCGACTGAGAACTCAATGACCATGCATTGAGAAGGTGGCCTGTGCATTTTGATAGAAGAGGGGAATAAAATGTCATTTTCCAGTAGGTAGTCGAAGGTCCAGATAATCGTTTATCAGTTCAATCAAATTTTATTGCTGATTCAAACTCAGAATGATGTAGCAATATTTGATTTATTTAGAGTATAGCCAAGCTTGCAATTTGATAAAAGCAAATAAATCCAGTTATGAATATGCCTATACGAAATGTATGCTTCGAGTTATTAGAAACTGAACATATTATGGGAATTGTAGATATACAGAGATAAATGAGCAAACATTCTGTATGAACTGCAACACGGTTTATATCAACCGGCAAGAGAATATGAAGAATCTTCCACTGGATATTATCTTGAGTTCTAGTTGAAAACTCAAGAAACAATCGCAGCTTCAGGACTCAGGTATAGTGGTTTCAAAACATAGATAAACTTGTGAAGGCAAAAGAATATATCAGGCAAATTTTGAAAGCTGTTATTCTTACTTGTGGAGAACAAGGAATACACCACATAAAATGAAAGTGACTGCAATAAGAATCCATCCAACAATAACCAAACTGCAAAAAAGAAAAAGTAAATGTTAGGATGTGAGATCATTTAAAGTGTTTAGTAATAAGTAGCTTATTTTTTTGAGAATAAGAAAAAGTAGCTTATTGATAAGAAAATGTTACTCACGTGTACACAAGACACTGCAGGCCGCAAACAGACAACACTACATCGAATTGTCACAATATCAGAAAATCAGATTTCATAATTTTTTTACATAGTAATAATAAGCTGAAAGAAGCAATAGCCTTACAGAAACCCAGTAGAGCAACAGCAAGCATGACAGCAGCCACTATAATAAGAATCAATCCCCTTTACAAGACAAAAATATATTTGTCAAAAATAAGAAAACCAATGAAAATATGGATAGAAAAAGATAGATAAATTGAAAGATACTTACACAGTGTCCAAAGCCTCATATATATAATCTTTGTTGTTATTTGTTACGGAGTGAAGGGTGTCTGCAGCTGTTGAAATCAAGGAGTTGACCCTGTCGATATTGTTTTGCATCTCTTGAGGAAGAGACTGTTGCTCTACCTGGATTCTCTTAGAAGAACCAAGATAATCCGATACTTCGTGGAGATTGAAGACAGTGTCATTAGCTTGGCTCAAGACAAAGTCTAATGTACTTCTTGTACTACTCTTAAAGTTTCCTTCTCCAGTGTAAAGAACCACAGAACCAATTCTGATGCATAAGGTGCAAAATTGATGAGACTTGGGCTTTAATAATCCCGTTATAACAAGAAACTTTACCCCAGCTAACTTGGAGTGTATATGAAATGACTGTTTATTTATTCTAATATTAATATGCTTACTATATTGAAATGAACCAAAACCACCGACTGGTCGTGCCAGCATAGTTATTCTCCTATGAAAAGGTCAAAATGCTAAGGCGGCTATGTATCTTAATTCTTAAACTTGCAGACTTATATTTTTATTCTCATATGAGAAGCCTTATATTTTTACCTTGCAATTTTCAAATACTTGCTTGCACACCCTCTGAATATTGTATTTAGTTAGGTATACCCGTATATATCCCAGAAAGAAACAATAAACAAAATAAGAAAGACAGTACCCTTGTTTGTACTCCTTTACCATACCACCTGAATTCACATTTGTGATTTTTATTATTGGATTACTCTACAATTTGCATAAACTTCTGATTCTACAGATGATACAGGCAAATGGTCTCCTAATGTTGATATTGAACAAACGTAGAGAAAGAAAATAGAGAAGCTTACATAGCAGCAGCTGTGAATAAACAGAGCAAGCCCAGAGACAGTGCATAGGCAAACTTAGAATATCCATACTTCTTACGGCGGCAGCAGCAAGCGTACATGCCAACTATCAGCAAGAAAATGCCAAATCCAACAAACCAAATTCCAGCAACAAGGAAAAGACCAAAGCCAGTGAATAGCACAGACTGGATGAAGAAAATACTAGCTGTTAACAGAAGGTCAAAAGTAAAATTTATATATGTATGTGTATTTTAAAATGTATCAATAGTCCTGATAGAGAAGTATATACACTGAATTACTGATAGAACTATTAGTACTACTATATCAAGAAGAATTTCATCTTCATATTCCCTTATCAATGTTCCCAAGTAATTGACTTCATCGTGATAATAGATTTGACATCCCTCTTGATTTCAGTTCAAACAATGCATATGTAATGGCTCGTACAAAAATACAGTTAATTACTGAAAATGTAGTAAGCGTGTTTTAGCTTACGAACTACATAGTATAAGATACAAATTCCAGAAGGCAGTCTATGATATTGAGGCCACCTAACTATCCAAAACCCAATATTTTAAGAAAAGAACAGCAGAAAACAATTGAATACCATTCGGCATGTCAAAAGAGCAATAAGGACCACCACAAAACTTCGGATAAAGAACTTGAGGTAGCAAGCAAAACATGCCAAAAAGAAAGAATCTCTCATATCACAACCCAAAACCCATCATTTGCATAATCAATCTACTCCAACAGCACTAGCAGGCTAGAGCAATACAAATCCCCCCCTCCTAAAATCCCTCAAAATCGCAATGTACGAATTTTATCACTAACAACCAAAAAACCGGAAAAAAAAGTCAATCTTACAGCAAGGTAATGTCTATTCTTGATATCCCATCCACCAGTGTAGTACTTGTTATCATCAGATGGATCTTTCCTCCTTGTCCTCTCCTCAGCCAAAACCAAAGCAGTGGAATTCCCATTGCTCTGTAAAAGAGACCTCTGATGAAAAGTTCCTAAAACGTCATCGTTTCCTGCTGACCCTACTGCTCATAAGCCCAGAAACAACAATAGAACTCACTTCAGTCAAGAATTCAATCCAAATGTAAAACAGAGCAAAACGCAGAATGAACAACAGAGCAAAGTAAGAAAAAGATCGAATTTTTATTAACAGAGAGACATTGATTCACCTGGGGAGTGAGACAAGAGAAGCAAGAACAGAAGCGCAAGAATTGAGGTTGTTGTAGACAGGATCAGAATAGAAGAGGGTTTCTTCATCTTCTTGGTTTGGTAACTCGAAATTCGAAATGAGGATGAATTGAATCGAATATATATACGTGTAGATAATCTAGACTGGTACAAGGTTAATTAAGATAGTTGCATAAAAAATCCCGATAATTGGAAGGTTCGTTTGAGGTGGGTTTAGAAGCAAATGGAGATTTGTGATTATATAAGAGCATCGTTTACCATTTCATTGTCGTTAGGTGTAACGTATGTACGTATTGTATAATAATAATGGTGAGGTTAATTTATTGTGGATTCTGCAAATACGTGTGGGGGATTAAGCTTAGCTTGGAGATCACCGCGTCTTTGGATGATTACATAAGATGGATTATATATGTGATTCCAAATGTCACAACTCAATTCTTAGGACAAATTTCATGTCACTATTTATTCTCTTTATATTATCTGAAACTTTTTAATTTTAATTCAAATAAAATTTATATAATTATATTTTGTTATACATAAATTTAATTATGTTCAGACAAAAAAAATTCAGTAATTTAGAGCTGAAAAAAATCTTGTTTGAGTTGCAACACTCCTCAAATCATTACTGACTATTAAGCCAATTGTATCATGCAAAATTTTAATATGATGATTGACACGTGATTTTAACAAGTGTAAAATAACTAAAATTTATAAGAGTGTACTATTAATTTAATATGATTTTTAATTGCATATAAATCACAACTCAATTGACAACTCGAATATAACCGAACTTAATCAACTTGTATATGTAGTTTGTTATAGAATTAAAGGATTCACTAAGTTATTATTATGAGTTTTTCGTATAGAGTGAAGTTAATAAGCATATATATGTTCACTCATATATTAAAAAGTTAGATATTTCGCTGCGATTCTAATTCGGTTTTAATTGTGATTAGTAAATACTAATTTTTATTAAAAAATTATATTTTATATAGAGTTAAAATGTTTTAGGTGTCATAGAAATATTATATATGGTGTGCAAGATTTAAGTGGTAAGTGTAAAAAAATTTAAGACTACTTTATTCATTATATTTTTTTTATACTGTTATAATAAATGAAATTATATATAGTAGCATTTTTAGGTAGAGTGATATCATTTAATTTGTAATTTCAATCAAATTAAATATTTTATAATTTCAATTAAAAAAGACAAATGAAATTTTATATCAATAGGCTTAATTTTCTGAAATGTAGTGGAAGCCAGATGACGGTTGGATGTCCAAACAGTTGTGCAAGAGGACAAGAATTTGAAATGATCGTTTCAGCCGCATGCCCATGCTAAATATTTTTTAGATTTTTGTATGGAAAGTTATGGGTAAGCCATTTTGCATCCTGGAACATTTATATTACACGCTCGTACACAGTTTTCCTCTTTTTGAACATTTTGAACTCTCCATAGTTTCATCGTGGTCCCTAAATTGCTATTTTATTTTTATAATTGATCATTTTAGATATTTATGTTTCATTTCAAAAGTTTTAGATATGACAATATTTTACACAGTATAAAAATTCAAATTTCTTAACAAATACAAATCGTTTATGCATAATTAGATTGGACTGCTAAGAAATGCGACTTCATTATCAGCATAACAGAAAGGTCAACCACTACGACATCATTTATTAGATGCAAATCGAACAACTTGCTTCCAAGTATTTTTGAGTATTGATAGGGAACTCAAGAATCAAGATGAACCGTTAGGACTTATGATATTATTGAATGCTCTAAAAGTAGACTAAATTTTACTGTTCTCTTTTTACTTATATATAGTTTAGAACTACTTGGTACTAATCCGTGACGATACTACGATATAATTTATTATTGATAATAAATTAATAGAAATGAATAGACAAAATAAATCAAGCGAAAAAATAAGATAGTCAACCTTATGTAAATAGTGTTGATCATATGTCGACGCGTCTTCATCCATTATTATATTATTGGGTCTTCATTTATGCTAACTATAGAATATAAACGGTAAAAATACTGCTCATAACATATATAGTTTGAAAGGGATATAATCCAACATTTATCCGTTCGAGACCCGACGATTACACATATTTTGTATTGGATCCTATCAGCTGACATGTTAATTAATTAATAGTAACATACATGTTTTTTCTCTAAATTGTATCTCTTAAAACCGAATCGAAATCCAACACGATCAAATGGGTTGTTCCCAGTAACCCTCGCAATGGCATGTGCCCACCATACATACAAAAAGATTATTATTCTATAAATTTCACATTATGTGGTTGTTGTTTTTTCAACCCCACGGTGGTATGTGTCACAACATAACACCTACGATAGAAAATTTATTATTTTACAAATATAATTTCATATGCTATGGTCACAATTGAGATCAAGAAAGCAGAGAGGATATCAAAGTGAGTTTTTCGCATATATAGTAAACCCCCCCCAATTGAGAAAAACACCATTGGGATTAAGAAAGTAGAGAGGAAATCAAAGACAGTTTCCTAGAGAGCCAGATTCCTCTCCCCCTCCCAGAAAAAAGATTATTATTATTATGTAAACGTAATTTTACATGTTACAGTTGTTGATTTTTTAATCCTGCGGTGGTACGCTTCACATCCAAAGACAAAAAAGTTATTATCACACTCTACAGTTGCCCAAAAAATAATTCTTGAAGTATTTTTCATAGTATTATCTACTCTTCTAATAGTTTCCAACTTGTATGTATATCAAACTTTGAGTTTGTTTTCCTTTGAATTGAATTCTCAAATGCAATTATCAAAATTTTAAAGTATTTT